>JBBMJY010000009.1:14518145-14547441 GCA_037833715.1 Toxotes lorentzi | reverse complement strand
GTAAGAGAAAGAGTCAAAATTTTGGGGTTTCTTGTTGTTTTTTCTTCTTTTTTTTAAACCTTGTTGGTTTGGAACCCCCCCCCCCCCCCCCCACGCTCTCTCTCTCTCCTATCACCCAGGGCCAAGTGGATCAGATTTCACTTCGAAACAGCCATCATAATTACTCCACGCCGGAAGAATCAATTACAGCTAAGCACCATTGTTTCCAGAATGGAGCTAAACATTAAAATTTAAAAATTCAGAATTATTAAAAAGTCATGCTCTCAGGGACACATACAGAATATTTACTGTTAACAAATAACTTAATAACTTCACTCCGAATTATTAATTCATGGCTCACATTGGCTCGGCAAGACATGTCTCATGGTTAATTTCTCTGCCTTTATACATTGTTAAATATGCATCACTTCTTGACTATTCTATATGAGCACTTGGCAAATCTGTCAGAGTTTTTGTGACTTTATTAGAAAATCTGAGCTGCAGTTTTGTCTGTTGACACACTGAAATGAATATTCTAGTCTTAACTAATGTTTTGTTTATGGCTTGGGAAACAGATGAACTGTCTTCTGTGCATTATACTGATGCGATGTAGCTGGGGTAGCTTGATACAAGCAGATCACTTTTACTTTGAGGAATGGCTAGCACTTAAACAAAATGTCCTCAAGTCGGCATCGCTTGACTCATGTTTGAGCTGATGAGGTGGCTCTGATTAGGGCACCTAACAATCCAGCAATCATGGATCATGTTGTGATGTTTTTTTTCTGTTTTTTGTTTTTGTATCGGTTCCCTGCTGGGCGCTAACTGTTCGAAGTTGAAATTATCAACTGACTAATCAGTCATGCCACTTGAACTTGAAGTAGAAAATGATTGTTATAAAACAAAGGTGCAAGAGTTTCTTTGGACATCAGACTCCAGCACATAAAGATGCTGGTAATGGTTCTGGATTTCTTGGTTTTGATGCAGATTTTCAGAGTCCTTATAGGCTATATCCACTCCTTAAGCCAGCTGCTACTGATGGCACTTCTCATTCGTTTCCTCAGGGTATCCATTCAGAATTGGGATTCGTTTCCTTATTGGTGTTCTTTGCACAGTTGAAGTTGTTGGGCTTTTGTGAGATTAATGTTATTGCTGACATGTTCTAATGGCCACAGCAGCAATGAGCAAACATTTCCCATTATAGGTTACACATACAGTACAGTCCATAAAATGCAAATACCACTTTATACACCCGTGCCTGTAATAGGAGGTATGAATGGAATTAAATGGGCTGCAGGATGATTGAGAATAAGGAAAGTGAAGGTGCTGTTAGCTGCTTCCAGCTGAGTGAATCAAAAACAATGTGGCAGAACCTGAAATAGTTCGCAGCTTTAGAAAAAAGTCCCCGGGGGCTGTAAATTGGCTCTCAGAAGAGGGAAAAAGAAACAATTGCCCTTTACCTCAGAGGTTGCATGTCATCTCTCTGAAACTCACTACTGGGCAGATTAAGGTCAAGTAGACCACCCCCCCCCCCCCTCCTCTGAAGGGAGCAGAAAGAGGGCGAATAAAATGATGACAGGGAGGGATTGAGAGAGAGAGAGACAGAGCGAGGGTAGAAACTCAGATTTTGAAGGTCTTTGAAAGAGGTTTTACACCCATCCCTGGTGGTTTTCCTCTCTCACTCCAAGAACTGTGTTGATAATGGCTGCTTGTCAAGGTGGATGAGCCCACCTGCTCTTTGTAACTCAGTCCTGCTGGTTCAGCTCATAGCCTCGACATAAATATGAAAGAAACACAATTGGGGGGTTAGTAGCGATCCTGCATCGTGGTTGTCGGCGGCCCCTTAATGTAGCTATAAAGGGTACAATGTTCTGTGAAAGGGCACTCAAGGGATAGCTTTTACTGAGAGAAGACATGAACATTACCCGGCTGTTAACTAAACTGTAGGCCGACTAAAATACATTAGGTCAGCCTCCTGAACCATGGCAACCCCACATTTTGGAGATAACATAGACTACTACCATGCTAACGCCATGTTATGTCATTAGCTTCTTTCCCATCACAGATGATAAAAAAGTGAAACTGAAGTGGCAAGCCTGCCAATTGTAATTACAGAATCAGTTGACACACAATTAAGTCTTTTGTTTCAATGGATTGTCCTGTCAATCAGGAAAGAGCTCCTGCACGTTCAGTAATGTGCGAGTAAATGGCATAACATTTTGCCTTTCCATGTCAAGGGCACAGTTACGAAGTCTGCCAGCAATTAAGAACTATAATGTGCTGAGTTGAGCACGGCAACAAAATAGGCAGCAATTTCTTCTGCTCCTGTTGAAATTATGCTTATCAGGTACCTCGCCTCAGCAAAGGTGAAGGGTCGGCCCGAGCAGGCAGGCAGCATTTCTCCACATAATTGAGAGAAGTTTGGATTTAATTGTATAATTAATCTTGTCGAATTAAGTTACACAGAAGTCCGACCCCTAAATTAGGCAGTCTGGAATATTTTAAATTGCCTTAATGTGAAATCTGGCTCCAGAATGCACTTTGTTCTCTCCTGATGGTATGAGGTAAGTTTTTAGTCATGATGAACACGGCAAGCTGTAATAACCTGTTAGCAGTTCTTATCACGCTGTTCCTTTATATGATTAATTTCCTCAAAAAGTAATTGCAATTTCAAAAAGAGGCTCATTTTATTGTATAGCTCATTGTGGGCCAGTGAAGTGAAAATATAAAGACAGAATTTGTGGTAATGCTCATCAAACTGGATTTGAACATAAAAAACTCTTCGTTTGATCTTTCTGAAAGAGGGTTTTTATTGTTGAGTTCATTTCTCCATCTGTTTCTGTCTTCTCTGTCTCACCGCTCAATCTTCTGCACCCTAATAACATTCATAAGGTCTGGCACATCTGTGGCGCTCTTGCAGTAGCAGCTTCCATATGAACTCCTGGCTAATGGATCATCAGTCGTCCTACTGTGTTCCCCCTTTGTTTTGACTGATTAAGATAATCAGTTTGTTTTTAATATGACTCCCTCTGTGAGCCAAGTAGATGAACTTGACTTTGGGATTATCCTGAAGCTGTTGCTGGTGACTGTGGCTTGTGGCGAGTATCAGAGGCCAAGGTTAACATGTGTGAACTACAGCACCAGGCCCACGTGGTGGTGATGGAATAAAGGGAGGCATAAAATGATATAATAGAATTGAAGCAAAACTGCAGAATGTTCACATTACTGACTTCCAGTTGTGGGAAGTCTTCTGATCCTCTGTTACATCATTGTAAGTTTAATGTCTTGGGGTATCTTCTGACATTTAAAAGATTCAAATATTAATCGGTAGATCAGGTAAATCCTTGACAGATTGACATCACCCATTAGTTACATCTCTAAAGGAGATCCAGGCTTCTTTCAATAGTGTAAATGAGCACAATCCAGTAGTCTTCACTTGGATTCAGATTTTGTAGCTACCAGTGAACAGACATGTTTTCAAGAGCAAGTTAATCCTGTGTGTTTTCTCCTTTTGGGTTTGGCATTGCAACGGAGTTGTGTGGTGTCCGTGTTGATATGATAGTATAACCTTGTCCTGAATCCAAAAGTTCAAACTCCATCTCTAAACAAATTAGTGCACCTCACAGTATCTCAGCCAGATAATCTTGTTTCAAGTCACAGTTAAGAGTGCATCTCGCAACAGTGTCTCTCAACAGACTTCGCAGAGATTAGAAACACTTGACTGGAGATTGGTTTGGGAGAGAAAAGCCAGTTGAGGGCATCACTTGGGAAGGGATAAAAAGTCGGGGATATCAATGAACTGACAATAATGTGAGATGTTGATAACGCAAATGTGAACAGAACCAGTTTCCATCATCTGTGTTTTATTCTGGAACAGTGCACATGGTATTCCCTAAATATGAATTTAAGATAGTACGTGTCAAAATAAAAACCCTCAGAGATTCTAGTGCACAGTGTCTGGTGTTTAGCTTGCTGCAGATATTATGTGTATATGTTCTAAATGTTATTTAGCATCTGTGGAGTTGACTGAACTCTAATGACAACATTTCCATTTACTGCAGTATGGAGATGAGAAAGTACGTCCGATCGTCTACTGCCTAGAAAGCGGGATGCCCCTGGGGTATTTGCCAGCATAATTCTCTTCTTAACACAACGACCTTACTCCGCTGCTGTTGTCAGATTTAGTAACAGCAGATGCAAGAGAGGAGCTGGTAGGAAAAAGTCTCCTTCAGCTTGTTCAAATGCCATATGTGTGTATGAGCTTTCAAAGGGCCCTCTTTTATGTCCGTGACGTATGACTGTTTCTGTGTAGACAGCATCTCGTGGAGAGAGAAACGCTACCCCAGCACAACGCTGCTGTCACCCAGAATACAGATGGAGGATCTGCCCTTGTGCACTTTCCCTGACGTGCGTACTTACATAGATGGCTCTATTCTGCACTGGTGTGCGTGTGTGTTTCTGGGTAGTGTACTTTCTGCAAGTGGGGAGACATTCGGCTGCTGCAGTGGAGTATTCTGGAGTGTGATTATTTTTAGTGTCAGTTTCTTTCTGTCCCTGTCTCTCTCTCTTTCTCTCTCTCTGTTACCAAATTGAGGCAGTCATCTCTGCAATAAACCCATTTCTGGTTCCTGGCAGAATGTAAGACTCTCAAGACTAAAGGGGTCGGAGATGTGGTTTTGTGCTGCTAGAAATTATTGTGGTGTGTTTTTCTTTCTTTCTTTTTTTTTTTTTTTTGGTCAAGAAGGGGCGTACTTTCCTGTCCCTACACAGAACATCAGGATAGCATTAATGCTGTATGGGAAAGTGATCTCAGACTACAATACTGGCCACTGAGACTCAACACGTTTAACCTTTAACCCTGCTGCTCCCATGATATTTTGCAAAAAGGCATTCTTTCACTGCAACAAGCCGTTGCAGCATACTGTTGTGAAATTAAATCTAGCTTCTTTTTTAGGACTCCCATGCTTTATTTGGCTTCTTCCTCTTTTCCCAATCTATCTTTGATTGTTCAGGGAAATCTTGTGAAATGCAAATGGGGCCAAACAGAATGCAATTGCTGCTGTGTGATGATTATGAGGGAGAACTAATGATGTCCCAACACTGGGGTCAGGTAGGGTTTAATTAGAGGAGGCCCAATCAGTGTCACTCTACTCCTGCGCCTCTGCTTTTCCCCATGCCTGCCTGGTTCTGTGCCAGCTTCATCTCCAAGAGAGTTTAAAGAAAATGGGCTGCTGATGTGAAAAGAGAGAGAGAGAGAGAGGGGGCAGAAATTAATGCAGCTAAGTTCTTTTGTTCAGAATTGGGCTGTTTTGGGAATGGACCCCCCCCCACTCCGTTAAGAAGCATTGGCCTGTCTGCAGATAAAGGTGGAGGTTAATGAACGGAACAGAATGGAAAAGGTCGTCATTTGTGCTCCTGAAAACATCGGTCCACTGTGAGAAAAAGCCTTGCGGTGTGTTCAACTCGTGTTCAAAACCCGTTCACAGCGGAACATGGAGCACATAATGGTAACCTCAGCAGCAAAATGAAACATCTCTCATGCCGTTCACTGTGATCATAAATTATTGTTAAGCAGGAATATGTTGTGCAACTGAGCAGATTACTCAAACAAGGAGACCAGATTGGACAGATGAGTGAGACCAGCCAAGGAGAATAACTGTGGCCAACATTCCTGATTATCCAATCAGCGCTCCAAAAACATCAATTCCATCTCGTCAATAGATAATTAAGAGGGATAATTGGCTGGCTGCGCTCTGGGTAGACAAGCACTGCTGGTAAAGTTCCATCCCTTACCTCAGCATCACACACACACACACACTGCACAGACACACACACACACACACCACACACACACACACACACACACACACACACACACACACTGCACAGACATCTGTCCACTGAAGGTCAACATTATATCTGATGTGATAACTTGGAATTTAAGAAGCTGGTAGTATTATAGTCTTTCGGTGATCCAAGTCAGTGTTTGAAATTTTGCATGTTTTGTAAATACATACATGTGACAAATAAAAGAAAAAAATCTCAGTAAGGTGTTGGGCCACCATGTGTCGCCAGAACAGCTTCAGTGGTTCTTAGCATCGATCCTCTTTGGACTCTGGGCACCATTCTACCAACAGTTATTCCCTCATTTGGTGTTTTGATGATGGTGGCGGAGAGCGCTTTTTAACACAGTGGTCTAAAATCTCCCGCAGGTGTTCAGCTGGTTTGAGATCTGGGGAGTGCGAAGGCCACAGCATACGGTTCACATCATTTTCATATTCATCAAACCATTCAGTGCCCTATGGATGAGGGCATTGTCACCCTGTTTCTCTGCTCATTTTTGAGGTTTTCCCTGCAATTTGTCAACCATCTGTTTGTGTGTTTTGCTGTGCACTAAACACTTTCAGTGATTTAAAGTATCCTCCATTGAAGAGTATAGTAAGATTTAGCAAGATTTATCTTGAGAGATCTTCTCTTTTTTTTTTTTTTTTGGGTCCGAGTGGAGCAACTAGTCAGCTGCTCCACATTGGGATCTTTTCTATGTGGCTTCTGCTGTTTTTAAACCACTTCGAAAGATTATCTTACTTGGCAACTAAAGACCCATTTTACAAGGCCACCACCTCACCCTTTCCAAGACCAGGGTTGTTTTTTTTTTTTTCTACCATCTTGCTCAGAGCCATTCATCCCCTTTAGATCCATGAGTGTCTGTGAAGTACAGGCCAGCAGATTTAACCAGACAGGGCCAGAGATTTAAAACACTGACCTGCCCGGTCTCAACAGCTGTGTGCTAATCCATTCCATTGCTCTGACTGTCCTCCCCCTTTTTTCTGCTCTGGTGAATAGCGAGGTCCTTAATGTGTGAGATCAAGAGGAAAATAAGGCTCTCCAAATGGAATCAAATCACACGGAGGGGCTGCAGCAAAAGGCCTCGACAGCATTAGGGCCAGAATAAGACAGAGCAATTGGACTGTAATTCCTTTTCCAGCTATTAGCCCGTCACAGCTTGCCGTACACTCGTTTGCTCGGTTCGCTTCTCGTCCCTCTCCCCTGACCAACCAGTCTTTGATTAATTCATTAATTCACAAACAGAAGCTGAATCACATCTCAGCACTCGGTTGACTCAAATTGGATGCAGGGTAACAATCAGTCCC
This sequence comes from Toxotes lorentzi, assembly GCA_037833715.1. NCBI lineage: Eukaryota > Metazoa > Chordata > Actinopteri > Toxotidae > Toxotes > Toxotes lorentzi. Next base: position 14,540,314 of record JBBMJY010000009.1, on the reverse strand, counting down.
TCCCACCCCAGTCTGATCTGACAAATAAAAAATACAGCATTACTGAGTAAATAGATCTCTGTCCATTCGGCCTGATAATTTGTTGCATTTTCATGTTTTATTTATGCTCAGAGAAGCTGCCTGTTCTCGTATATCACAAACCCAACGAGGCAAGGCGGGTTGGGGTGTATTGATTTGGGTTGACTGTGCACCCCTCCGCACAGCCCTACTCCTACAGCCCCAGCTACGCCCTTTGCAGTTTGTATTCGTCTCAAGCTTTTAGCCCTCTAGCCCTTGTGCATTGGCTTTCATTCAATGGTCCCCCTTCTTGGCTCACGCAAGGCCCAATCCCATTCCCATGCATTCAATATTCCCATTATAAGCTCATTAGTCTAGTCATTGTTTTGGGCTCATTAATAGGATATCCATCGCCTTAGACACCTCTGAATTACCATGTCACAGTGTGGCCCCTTTCACAGCATCAACAGTGGGTGGATTTGTGGAGTTGTGTGAGCGTGTGTGTCTGTGTGCATCAAGTGCTTGTGTGTGCCATGTCGACCTTGAGTTTGCTGACATGCCAGCCCCTCTAGAAACCTGCTGACACACTTCATGTACATACACATGCACCCACACATACACACACCGAAGTCGTCCCTCCTCAGAGTCGGTTCCCCGCCCACTCGCTCCCAGAGGCTTGTCCGTCAGTGATGCAGGAGACAGCAGAGCGAGCGGGAAGGGGGGCTGGGGCTGGATCAGGGTTTTTAACATGCGAAGCAGGTCCTCCTGTGCGTACGTATTGATCCTCGGAGGGCTCCCAGGCCCCCTTTTTCCTTTCTTTCCCCGGCAGTGGAGGCCATTCATCACCGCAGCCATGACTGGAGAGCTCAAACAGCCGTCTCTGTCAGAAAATGGGCTGCGCCAGGCGGTGCCGTGCCACACCGAACTGGCCTCTCGCATCAGGAGGGATGAAGCCTCGACACAGTGGCTCATGGCGTGATCCGTTTCTCTCATTCACAGGAGTCATCCATAGTGTGCTGGTCAATGCACAGTCATGCCTCTATAACGCCGAGCCTCCCTTAACTGCTCTATTGGATTGTGTTCCACTCTCACCTAACATGTTTTTATTGATTTTTCAGGAATAAAAAAAAAATCATAAATGCCAAGCAAGGTTTTATGCTCTTGGTAAAAGTTACTTGTCTCGTTGACAAGAAAACAATCAAGTTTTAAATGGTGGTTCCTCTGTAGGACCATTTTTTTTTAAAAAATCTGTGCTCAAAGTGGAAATATGAATCTTAATATCCAGGTCATGTTTATCTCTGACATCTTTCCCCTGACTGGTGATTTATGCAAGTCTCATGGCGTCTCCCTGCCTTCCTGCCTCCTGCCACACCTAGGCCCTCCCCCGCGCCCTCATGTTTGATTGATAGTGACTTTCAATGCCATGGGGAGACGTGCATCCCAGCTGAGCTGCACAGACTGGATCTCCAGCCTCAGCCTAAGTTTGGGCCATGACAAGGACGAGCAGGGAGAAATAAAGATGGTGGGAGGGAGCAGAACGGAGCGTGGCCTCTGCGTCAGATGTGTTTTAAATAACTTTGACAGAGGAGTTTGAACCATCTCTCTGGGCTGCAGCTAATCTGATGTGAGAGGATGCCACACTGAGGCTGATAGGACACAGAGATAGAGGAGGGGAGGACAGGCAGAGGGAGAGAGAAAGGGTAATAGAGGTGCTCACTCAGCTGGTGGGAAATCTGCCCTCTTCATCTTTTCATCTCTCCAGCCTCTCTCTTTCTCACTTTGCCCCTTCCTCTCTCACCCAGTTATATCCATTTACCACCAAGCCCCGGCTCTCCTCTCCTCTCTCTTCTTTCTCTTTCACACTTTGCGTCACGCTCCCTCTTGCCTCCCTCCATCTCTCTCCGTCATCCCCTTCGCTCACCATCTCCCCCACCTCGCCGCTCCCTTCTTCTGTCTTTCACAGACGATTTAGGAAGTCACAGCCTCTCCCTTCCATTTATGAAATTGCTCATGTTATTTCCTGCCTCCCCCCTCATCCCTCCTCCAGTGCCCAGCTCTCTCTCATAAGTCTCAGTGGTTGCATCCTCTCTCAGCAGATAGTCTCCGCATGGCTCAATCCTCCATCTAGAAAGCACAAAGCTCAGTGGCCAGTGCTCTTAAAAAAATAAAATAAAATAAAAAAAATATCCGTGGAATAATATTCTCCGACAGCACGACTAGCTGCCGACACTACGACCTCGCCATAACACTGAGCATTCATTCTTAGTCCCCACCCATGTCCTCTTGTTTACCTCATCGGCCTGTGGCCACTGTGAAAAGGCACATGCTGCCCCATTTTTCCCGTGGCTGTGTCTTTTTTATGGCATACTGCTCTGAGGCCATCGCTGTTATGAGTGTTGGTGTAGTCAGAGAGATTTACAGGGCATCGAAAACATTTTTTTCCCACATAATGGTGAGGCGCTGCACCTGTTTTCAGGCAGAGGAGAGTGGAAGCCGCAAAATGGAAATATGCATTTAAGAAGAAAGTTTTTGGAATAACAGAGTACTTGTCTAAGTTTTTGATCTTAGGAGGGAACTGTTTTGTTTGAAATTAAATCTAAATCTTCATTAATCGATTTATTTTTTAAAAATACTATCACATTGTAAAATTAGAGAAAATGTGTTAGCACACAGTTGCCTGTTCAGCTACCGGTTCAGCTGACACTGAGCAACATTGGCAATCGTTTGGAACTGAGCTTAAGGCGACCTGGCAAATTTAAGTCCAATATTCATTCACTCTTCTTTTAGCTATGTCTTAGTCTGTCTAGGAAAATTGGCTCTTTACCCCACTACACTGTGTTCACCAGTTAGCTGCTAACTCTGTCTGCCTGCTGTTTGGTGCAGGAAGCATACGCTGGTTTATCAGAGCCTTTTTTTGCCATAAATAGCTGCCTTCTGCCAGAAATGAAACTGATGAGACAGGTGAGATTGAACCAAAACATGAAGTTGTGGGCTATAAAACCAAAACACTGAGCTGAAAGACACTAGAACACTGCAGATTCTGGTGATAATACTGTGTGGGTTTGTCACTACAAGAGTCCCATTTCATCTTACACATCATCATCATTTGATCCATTGATAATATAACAGTAATGATCACACTAGCTTTACATTTTTTTAAAAAACTCTTAGTGATTAGATAAAGAAAGCCTACAATAACACAACAAACACTATTGCGATCCTCCATTTTCCTTGTCTGATTTTGTAATCCTGTGTACTGAAAGGCCACTAGAAATCCTTCAGGACATTATCACAATTGATGTCTTAGCTTGCTGGCTATCAAGAAAAAACAGTTCTGATAGTGCTGTGCTTTTCATGAAGTCTAACTTCTAGTCTTTGTGCTAAACAAGACTAAACACATCCCAAAGCTACTACTGTATACTGATGTACCGATACTGATATCCTCATGTCTGACTCTTGGTAAGACAGCAAATAAGAACATTTTCTAAAATGTCAGAAAATCCTTTGTTATTAGTGAAATCAGATTATTAAACAATGTAACCTTCATGAACAGCTACCTTATTCACAGTAATTGGGTGTAGTGAAGTGAGAGTAGTGTGCATGTAACCTTACACAATGGGAAGGCCCCCATATGAATAGTAATGCAGGGATGCGTGTGTGCCTAACCTGTGACTGTGTGCATGCAAGCACATACAAATGTATTTTTCGGAGTGTGATGTAGAGCAGAACAGACAGATCCAGACAGCAGGAAGTAGGGAATGAGTGTCAAATGGTGAAAAGAGGAAAAAAAAAAATCCAGGGGAACCTTGATGGTTCTTGGCTTATTGTGGGTAAGTGAGGGGTGGCAGGGTAAAGGAAGGAGAGAGATTGAGTGAAGGGTGTATGTGTGTGTGAGGTGGGGGGTAGAGTGTGGCCTGTCCTTGTGCCTCCTCCACTCCTCTTCTCCCAGCCGCCTTCTCTCTCTCTCTCTCCTCTCAGCCTGTTTCTGGCTCATTACCCCCTCCGCCAGCAGACTTCTCCCTGGGCGGCAGCGAAAAGAACTGTCCTCTCTCGCTCTCATCGACAGCCGCAGCCCGAGCACTGCCCTGCCCTCCTGATATTAATCAACACACACTCCTTCAACCACGCGCATACACTCTCCCCTGTGAGCTCCTCTGACAGACAGGCTGGTGGGCAGCCGTCTCTTCTCCTGGCCCTCACTTGCAAATGAGACATCCAGCCTCTCAGAGAGGCAGGCGAGGGACAGGATATTAGAAAAGTTTCATTGGGAGGAAACTTTGTTTTCATTGTTTGCTTTTGTGTGAGTGACTGTGGGAGAAGATGCTAAATGTGATCGGTGCTGTTGGGTTGTTTTGTATTTCCCTCACAGGTTGTGAGATTATAAAAATTATATCTGACAAATTACTGTACATTATGCAGAGTCAGGGAACATCAATATATTGGTTAGTGCTGACAACAAATAAAATGGTCAAATACAAGTTTGGAACTTGCTGTCACTGCCAGATTCATCATTCCTTATTAACAGCAGGTCTTCAGGCTTGTATTTTTATCCTTTACCAATTGAGAAACACTCAAAGTACAGATTTCGCACCTTCAGTTTCAGTTTCAAAATGTGATTTTGTCATTTTTAATACAAATGAATTGAAACTTTATTAATTAAAACCAAGATATGTAGAGGCCAAAATGAAGCGGCAACACTGCAAATATACATACTGTATTTCTGTTCTGCAGTTTCTTGGAATTTATGAGACAACATGTGACGATAATGATATATCTGCTTAAGGCTAATATCAGCCAATAATACTCATACAGTATAACTAATGTTTCAGAGGCTGATAGAGAAAATGCTGAAAGTGTGTCATGTTTAGGATATATTTTTGGCATAAAAATATAAACTATTTGCAGCTCCTTACAATACCTATATTTGTCTTAAAACTAAAGCAGAAATCTAATGGAGTCAGCTGACTTGCTCAGCAAAGTGCTGTCGTGTATTTATTGCACACTGTGTCTCTTTCCTAAAGATATCCCCAGAGCTCCAGCCCCTCTCTGTCTTACCCTCTTTGCCCTCTCTTAAAACCTGTGCCCGCTGACAGTCTGCCAGGTGTGCCCATACCCAGGAGACATGCCCGGTGTCACTGAGCGAAGCGGGCTCACATTGGCCCTGAAGAGAGACGAGATGCCAGCTCGGCCACAGAATAACTTTAGGGGGTGACGGAGAGGATCCCTGATGGTCGTACGTGTGACATTAGCTGGCTGCCTTCCCTCTCCTCGGCAAAGCTGGCGGCCCCAACTTTGCCTTCACATGCTGACTGGGTATGTGACCCAGTGTCCAAGTGACATATTCCCTGGCAGGGAGTCAGAATATGAAATGATCGTATTATTCACGTCCTACCTTTGACATTGCCTGTTAGCTGTGCAGCAGGCAGCACAGATAGAGCTACAGTCTGGCAGTACTGTCCACCTGAGGTAGTGTGTCTCAACATCTAGTGAAGGAAAATCCAGGAAATCCAGCTTTGGCCCGCACATGTCCCTTTATGTGTGTTGTTACACAGCATTGTTCAAAACAATGAGTATCTGGTGAGTCTCTCTCCTGGTTTTACGCTGTGCTATTAGCTTAGCTGCTACTACTGTGGTGCTGTCTCCTGGGTGTTCCTCAAGTCTTCCTGTTCTGATGAGAGCAGCTGGACACTGGGGAGTCTTCGTCTCCTTTTTCAGGCAGACTGTGCAATTTAAACCTGCCTCGGGCATGTAGATATTACTCCCCGGCGAGATGGCTGAAAATTAATGGAAATTGTTTTAGAGGAATCATTATTAACATTCTCCTTTGGATGCCCTTTTGTCATCTCAGCCCTGTCGTCTTTCCTGTTTTATTCTCACGCTAATTTATGCAGCCGTTGACATTCCTGTTGGTGTGTGAATGTGCCGGGAAATGTGAATAATCAGACTAATAATTAGCAATTGCTCCGTCACTTCAGTGGGCATATATTTTGACATTAGAAGAACATTAATCATGCATTTATGATCTTATTTAGCTGTTGTTTTCCCTCTTATGCTCACTGTCATCATTTCTGTATTTTATCATCCAAGATGTGATGCTTAGGATCTTCTGTTGAAAACTGTGGACAGCACTAATGCACAGGGGCGAAGGTATTACAGTTTTTCTCCTCATGTCTTTCCCCTGGTGAAGACTTGGTTGTAGTTTAGTACAGCATAGCAGACTCACTCATCTCTGGAACCAGGAAATCACATTCCCTCACACATACGACTCAATTTCACACCCCAAGCTGGATTAAGAGGACTCTTCGCTCCGGGCCTGCGCAGAAAAAAGGGTAAATATCACCCTTGTTCCTGGTGCCGGAAAATCCGCTATTTAAATGGAGAGTAATATAAGTGACATTTTCCAGTTCATTATGCAGCCCCTGACCTTCACGATGTACGACTTGGATACTTCTCTGGCAAAAAGTGAGGCCTAGTTTTCCCTAATGGGAGATGTTTGACCTTGTCAGGAACTAAGGGGAGGTCAGGGATGAAGGAAGCCGTAATCGGCCCAAGAGAGATGGGACGCAGGGGAGGAACACCTACAACAGTGACTAAGACACTGTAAAACTCTACACAGCAGTAAAGGAGGCACTGAGTCAGATCTGTAGTTACTAAAAACTTGAAAATCTTACAGTTTCTTGAAAGAAGTGAGTAAATAATCTCCTTGTGTGTTTTGGAAAGCTATAACGCCTTTGATACATTATGTAAATTTCTGATCTGCAGGGATAATCTATAGCTGTCGAATGTGTATTACATCATCTGGTCTTCAGATTTTGTGTTTATCTCTGTTTGTGGCCAAACTGCTGAAGCTTATCACAGATGGATTCAACTAATCTTCAACTGGCTCTTTGCCTTTATGTCCAACTGTACTTTAAAGATTCAGGATTCCAGATAAATCCATCGCTCTCAGTCACCAAACGTAATAGAAAGTAATCATATCGGGAGTCTTTCACGGATTAGGCTGTTTTGAATGTGACTTATAATCTCTTCCATTTGTGTGAACTACAATGATGTGCACTGGGCGCCTGGCAGAGATAATCTTATTACCCAGTTGGCTTTTGTTTTCTACTGCCTTGCTTTTATTCTTTATTAAAACATTTTGCTGCATTAAACATGCTAATTTGTGGCTGGGCATAATTGGGGTCTTGCTTTAAAAACCTCTCCCCTGTTTGGTAGAAGATTAGAAATTTCATCTTCAGGATTATGTATAGAGTACAGTGAAAGCCCATGAAATAGTCTTGCTTTCCATTATGTTTAAAGCCACTCAGGCTTATTAATGTGAAAGGAAAATGTATTATTCGCCACATAACACCATTGTCATATGACAAAAAGATGTCAGATGGCAGCTATTTTGATTGATGGGATTGTTTGGCTGATTAGTCAGTCAGTATGCTTCAGGGATCAAATGAATCAAACCAATCAGCTTTTAAACAGACAGAAAAATCCTGGTAATTCTAGTTCAGTGTATTTTCGGGATTGTTAGAAATAGCCCAACGTTTGCTGTCAGAGCTGCAACAGCAAAGCTTTCAGATCTTTTATACGACTATAATCAGAAATGGAACAGCAGCAAACCTAGCTTTGGACACCAGAAGGGAGAATGTGAGGCAGATAAAACCCAGCAACTCACTCAGGAATCCTCATTGATCATTGGTGGCTTTTCGTGAGCCTCAGATGTGGAGAGATCAGAGCTTCAATCTTACTATGAAATGAAATCTCACAATGTGAAATGATTCCCAGATCTGCTAAGAAAAAAAAAATGTCAAAGAAAGTGCAAAGAGAATATTAAGGTGTCAGTATTTCTGCCTCGTTCACCTAGGGGTCTAATAAGTGATCACACAGAAAACGGGGAATCTCTCCCCCATAATGGTGTGCAACTTTTGATTTTGTGTCAAAACATATTTAAAATTTGAACAGTGCCGTCATTCCTGTGGTGTGCCGCTCTCTCCATGGGGCTTGTCACAGGAGGCGTCACGCCATGCAGCTCCAATACACGAGGCTCCTTTCATTTTTCTGTCTGACATGTTAAGTGTGATGGTACAAAGAGGTTCCATTTTAATTGTTTGGACAGATCACTCAAGGGAGAGCAGCTTTGATTTTGGGTGTTGACAGAATAGGCACAGGCTTGCTGAGTTGCTTTGGTGTCTCTCTTGCCAATTCTGGCACTGCGCACTGTATCGATCGTGATAGGCTGTTTACCTCAGTCCACACTTAAGCTAAAGGCCAAGATTTGTCCAACCTTTCACAGTGGCTATTGCTGGTGGAATTAGGTTACTAGAAAACGTCCTGATGCAAAGAGGTCTTGTTATTGCTCCACCCTTTTGGTATTGGTACGCAACAATCCATTCAATCACATGTTGACTGTCAATCAATTTTTATTGGATAATCTTTCAGGTAGACATGAGGAAAGCTATGCAGCAAGCTTAGTGACAAACAAGCCAATGATCTATAAGCATGGGTCTACTGTATGTGTAATATCTGTATTAAATAAGACGAATGGGCACTTGAGCTGTACCGTGTAGGCACTTTGTGAAATACGGGTATAGCCTAGCCTAGTGAGCGGGGAGAAATCACCTGTTGATGGCCCATAATGTAATAGAACATTCTTTTTGAATGGGCGGGAACCATAATGTCACACAGTCCATTAATATTCTCCTGCTTTGCCCACATCTTGGCTTTCTGCTCTGGGGGAATGATGAAGGTGACGGAGGATGGGGCGATGACACAAGAAAACAACTTCTCTACCTCCCATTTTCTCCTCGCCGCCCCCCCTCCCTTTTTTTTATTCACCTCCCCTCAACCCTTCAACACAACAGCCACAAATTACCCACTTTGCTCGCAATATTATCAGGGCTGATCGTTGGTGTCCATAATTAGAGTCTTAGTGTCGTCTAGCCTCCATTAGGCTAACAATAGAGCCTTGGAACAAGGCCACTTTGGGCAAATAACACGTTGAGAACACTTGACTTTTGTGAAGAGATAGTGAAAAGCATTTGAGGCCATCACTGATCCAAACAGCCTTGAATAGTTGTGCGGTGGCTGGCGCTGTGAAAGGCGCGGATAGGCCGACCGCGGAATCATCTCCGTCGCAGAAAACACACATATACTGTACACGGCAAGAGATGCACGGGAAGCAATCACAAGCAGAAACACAGACACACACGCCTTCATGCTCAAATGGTGACAGTGTTTTCTCTCTGTGTGCCCATATTCCTTTGACAGAGACACAAATACAAATATCATCACACTTCACACTGCAGCCTAGTGGAGCTTGTATTTCAATCACACAGCGTTAGATAGCTTGCTGCTGAGTTTCCTTCCAGGCTACGGAGAGAGAGAGCGCTCTCTGTATTCTGAGCCCAGGCCCCGTTTGATCTCCGTCATCGCCCCTCTAAGACATCATTGTGTAACACTGTAAAAGCGGACGGCTTCATGGAGCGAAGGAAATATCAAGGAAGTTATTCATAAATATTAGATAATATCAAAACAGCCGGTTTCTCTCAGACTCTGAGCTCCTGGGTCAAGCTTTCTACATGCCTTTGATTTTTTTGGATTTTTCTTCTTCCACTCAGGCTGAGCAGGGAGGATTGAGCATGTATTGAAATTGAAGCACCCCACCCACCCCCCCTTTACAGAGCTGGAAAACAGGAAAATTAAAAAAAAAACATGTAGAGTCCAATTCTGTTACTAATAAGCCACTAATAAAGCACAAATCTTCTGTTTTGTTTAATTTCTGATCAACACTTTTCATTATTCATAATTCCCTTGTTTTGATTACCGTCCCTAACGCACAGCGTGCCGAACCTGAGGAGGTTAATAGGCAGCATTCTCCAAACTCTTCCTGCTCTCCTCCGGAACTGACACAAATTGGTGAAATATCACTTTGATCATGCCTCCTGAACAACAAACAAAACACAAACCTAATTAGCCTAATTCAAAATCGTTCCAAATGCCTCTGTTTGCTGTGAAAGCTTTCCTTCTCGGTGCCGTTGTTAAAGATAAAACTAAGTTGGACAAGCGTCAGTGTTTCACCCTCTGTGTATTTGCTTGTGTGTGCTTGTGTGTGTACGAGCGGTTGTGGGTTAGCTAAGAAAATGAGTCCCGAAATGTGCCGTGCGACCTTTGACCTTATATTTGAGAGAAGGCAGGGGCCACCAGTCACTCTGTCATCTTGCCTCACGTGTGCCAGAGAGAAGAGCAAAGCAAACCTGCTTCAAACAGACTTGCAGGCTGTTTTTCGATGTGGGAGAGCTCACTTAGCTGACTGCTTTGTTGATGTTACTCATTCCATCTGGGTAGAAATGTCAAGTGGCAGGGCAATCATAATGCTGTCTATTTTACTGCATTTTTTTCCCAACTCATGTAAAAAAAAAAAAAAAAAGAAAGGATGAAGAATCTGCTAATTTACTTACCATAAACTGGATAAATAATCAGATCACTGGGTTTATATTTTACACATCTTATTGATGTTTTATTATAGTCTTCATGGTCACATCAGCAGGCTTTTATATGAATTCATGAAAACGCCAAGTCCACCATGAAAGTGAAAGTGCTTGTCTTTTGCTGCTGGTGCCTTGAATTTGCTGTAAAAGTTGACACATCGCATCAGTGTTTGTCTGCCAGTAGGGATTTTTCCAAGGGCAGCAATGCACCAAAGCTATACAGCATTTCAAGTGTTCACTTACCGCAAGCAGCATGAAGTCTACCTTGCAATGCTAGTGGATTAGCTCACGTTGCCTTGCTAACATATGCAATGACTGCCGGCGAGCTCTTCCCCATTAGGTTGGCACATCAAAGGCGGCGGGAGAAGTTCTTCACAGGCAGTTAAAAGTGGGCTCAGTGTGGATCTTGTAAATACCGTCTTTGAGTCTGTGCCTCTCGGGGGACACTTCACACACTCCTCCAGTCAGGAGAAGGGAGCGAGGGAAGGGAAGGGAAAGAGAGGAGCAGTGGGGGGAGAGGGGTATGTTGGAGGGGTGGTGGGGGGATGGTTGAGAGCCCAGTCCCCTGTCACCATCAGGATAGGATCTGTGTGGATGAAGAAAATCACTCTCCTCTGCTCTCCTCTCCCTGTCTGTATCTGGCTCTCATCCTCTTCCTCCTCTTCACACTTCACATGATAGCTGACAGTGAAAGTAGAGCATGGCTGTTTTCCGTTTTCTTTTGAGTCATGTTTTTCATAACACATAAATAGAGCATGCGGCGTCCTGGGAATTCTGTGATTCTGTGTTTCAGTATACAGGCGGACACAATAGCATCCACTCTTCTCAAGTGGTTTTGAAAACATTTTATCCATCATAGCCGTTTGTAGGGCTCTGGTGAGGCCCTCGACTCCGCAAGGAGCAGCAAGGAATAAGAGATGTGTTTTGTTACCAGCCACACAAACACACACAGACTCACATATACTGTATGCTCCCAAGCCCGTCGTTGCCTGGTTTTGCAGACTGATCATTGCAAATGCTGTTATTTACCCAAGCCTGAAATGAAAAGACTATGGATCAATTTGATGCACTTCCATAGGGTGTTCTCACAATAGCTGGCTGGCTTTTTGTCTCAGCCACCCCCCACCCCCCCCACCCCCACTCCTTAGCCATCCACCCCTTATCTTAAACAAGACCCCCCCACACACACACACACCCCAACATCACTAATGAAAAAATATACTACCGCTCTGTCTCTCACGTACACAAACCATCATCTGTGCATTCTCTGTCTGCACGCTCTTTCTCTCTTTTTCCTTCAAACACACCCACAGTGTGACACTGGGGCTGCATCCGTCTGAGCCGTGTGTGCGTGTTTGTGTGTGCGTGTATGTATCTGGGTGTGCATGTGTGTGTTTTGGGCTGACCCACTTTCTGTGCTTGGCCAGGCTTGTGCTGCTGCTGCTGTTGCTGCTGCTTCTGTGCTGTGCTGTTCTTTGCTGTGCTGCTAGGGGGAGATCCCTGCAGACTCCCCCAAAACAGACTCCAGCTCTCCTCCTGACAGACACTCACCATGGCATGTTATCCCCCTGCGGATTGGAGACCTCTGCCTCTCTGTCAGCGTGCGTATGTATGTGTGTGTGTGTGTTTCAGATACACCTTGATGCAGATGCACAAATGAATACTCGCAAAAATGCATGCACAGGCTGTAACAGTATTGTTGCCAACATGCATGCACACACACACACACACACACATACACTCTTACACACATATTCAAAGCACATACCATCCCAGATCTGTATATTTTTAATCCCATCCACCCTCCTCCGGCTCCTCCTCCTCTCTTCCCTGTGTTTGTCTGGAGTTATTGTTTCAATCTTGCTGCATCAGGGGGCCCCTGAAGGTTATAAATTAAACATAAATGCAAATGCGCTGAGCCATTGCCCTCCTCCACCTCCCTCCTCCCTCACACACACACACACACACACCCATCCTCGCCATTCAAACAGATCAGTGTGTCTGCGAATTAATAGGAGAACAGTGGGCTTTTTTTAATGAGCGAGAGAGGGAAATTAGAGTTGCAAAGCCACAGCGCGGCACACCCAGAGCTGCAGCCGAGGCAACGGCTTGAAAAGCCGGGCGCCATCATAGAATATGCTAATGCTCTAGGTCCCCTCACTGTCAGCCTTAGTGTTGCTCTAGATGAGATCAGAGCTGAGGCTTTGATCTGGGACGCCGATGGGAGCCCGAATCGTCATGTGCACAAAGTACAGAGAGCATGAAGGGTGTGGATGAGACTTGTTCTAATCAGAAGAAGTGCACATAACCAGTGATGATGACACTTAACACACAGAAAGCCTTGATCATTTAAGGAGATATAGTTTTGTCTATACTCATACACTCACCAACAGCAGTCACTTTCGATCACCTGCTCTCTCTCTCACACACTCACTGGGGATGTAAATGTGATGTCTTCTCAGGTTGTCTTATAGATAAATAGCCATCTGGTCATGTTGATGCTATAGGCTGGGCCTGGGCATACTGATGGTGAACACCATGGAGACTTTGTAGTTGGACCATAACTGCGTTATAGCTTTTATCCTCTGCCATATGGACTCATAAAGGCAAACGGCAGGGAAAGGTTTCTGGGGATGTCACTTGCTTTTATTTGTCTCCAATGAGCGAGCTTCCATTAGGGAAAAATTGGATTAAGCCTCTTGCTGTCCTGTGATAATATGAATTTGTGATTTTTTTTTTTTCATGTGGCATAGAGGCAGAATCACAAATTTATACTGGGATTTTTTTTCATTTTCTGTGCTGTCCCACTGAAACACAAGGTGTGTTTCTGATGTTTTTTAAAATACTATTTCTTTTTTTAAGCTCTAACTTGTACTGACACTGTGTCTCCAGCAGGGGTCTTACCATTGTCATGGACATGGCTTCATAGTGAATTATCTTCTGCTTTACACAAAGTGTAAGGCAGAGTGAATTGTGCCTCCTTGTTTTGAACATGTGTGACCTATAGCAACAGTTTGGTGTTAAAAACACAAACAAAAACACCACTAAAACAAACGGCCATCAACATTCCCTGTAGTCACCAACATCACTACAACCATCATTACCTTTGCCGCTGACATCTTCAGCATCATCTTCCTCACGTGTGTTCCCACCACCAGTCGTCATCATCGTTTTCATGGCCATCCTCAGCACAACTCTCATCCCCAAATCTTCCTCTTCCCACCCCACCCCACCCACCCACACCCCCATCCCACCACCCCTCTTTCATCCGCAGCTCCTTCTGTTGATCAAATGCATCTGATCTCATCAAAGCGGACCCTCTGCTCATTCAAGTCCCAACAGACAGCCCAGCTTCTTTACTAAGCACTATTTTACATTCACATCTGAATACCACTGATGGGGGAGCATATCTTGTAGACTTTGGTTTTGTGTGGTCCTACACTGCAGCCTGGGGTTGATTCTTTTTTTTTTTTTTTCAGTTCATTGTCATTATCACTTCAGACAACTTTGTCTCTGACAAAGTAAATTGAAGGGAGGAAATTAAAGAATGTAGCCTTTTAAGACCCTAATGAAGAATGGCTTTAATATTCATATTACATTCCAGTGGAGACTTACAGTGAGTTTATACTGACCTAATAGTACTGAATGGCATTTTTTTAAATCTGCTATCACACCAAATAGTTCTGAGTAATATTATATAATTTATAGTTTGAGGTATCTCCATGGTTTCCCTCTTATTACAGGATTACTATGCTTTTTTGTTGAAGGGGAACATTATTCCCTTTCAGTTTGAAAAGAAGTGATTGGTAGTGGATGGTGTACTGGAGGAACTTATGAATTACAACATTATAGCTGCTATAAAGTGTGATTACATTCTTATTCCGATGGCAACATTATTGCGCACAGCTTGTGGTTGCGTGTCCAACTCCTGTCAGAGCTGCAGAGAACTGGCTTGAGCCGAGGGACAGAGATGGTGGGAAGAGGGAAAATCAGATCTGGATAACTGCGAAGACTTGCTCGGGCAAAGTTAACATCTCGTGATGCGTTTATATGAAGGATCTGTGCGGTGCAGAGGAGCAGCGCCCGTGCGTAATTTGGCAATGCACGATTTCTCCGGTTATCGATTGTTTAAAAATGAAAGGCGCCTTAAACTCAAGGGGAAGGAGTCATTCCTTGAGCGTCTGGCTTGCAATTATTGAACGAAATCTCGATATAATGAAAATAAGGACATTTATAAAATGTGAAAATGTTTGCCACATTAGTGTATCTTTTTATTGGAAAAGCAACCTGCAAAGCATCGTTTAAAAAAATAACAGAAACAACATGTATCGTGCGTAATGGCTCGCTACTCCAGTCCGGATTTTCCATGTGAGGCGCGCCGGAGCCCTGGAGGTGGATAAGCTGGTAGAGCCCGCTCTCTCTCATGCCATGCTGGGCCACAAGGGCTCCGGGAGACGCTGCTGCATATTACCGAGAACCGCGATGGAGGAGAGGCGGAGGGGGGAAGAAAAAAAGTTTCGTTTAAACCTGGCAGAGAAACTCTCAACATGAAGCCTCACTGACGCACCATTTCACCACCACCACAGCAACACCAGCGCTAGAACAAAGCTTGCTTTTCCACTGAATATATTTTCACCTCCCAGCTTGTGTTTTTCTTCCCCTCTTGAATTATTTTCTGTGTGCAAGGCTGGCCGGGGCTTGCTGTCACTGCGCGCTGAGATGTTGGAGTGACCATGGCTGCGCAAGTGGCATCGGCTCCGACCAGAACTAATAACAAAAATAAGAAATTGTCCAGCGGTTTGGGTCCTGAGCTCAATTCGGGGAAATCCGGAGGAGGCGGAGGAGGAGGGACCGTACAGCGAAGTGGACCGATGCTGGGTGCCGGAGATGGGACTCTGAATAATGTAGACCATCACCGCCGAAACGAGCTCAACATGGTCCATTCAACTTCCACGACTCACAACGTTCCGGACGGCCACGACAAGGATGGGAATAACCTTACGTCCGCCTCGGCGTCGACTAATTCAACCACTTCCTCGATGGAAACGGGTTTGATCGCGAACCACAAGCTGAAATGTATGGGGAGCGGAGATCCCCCTCAGTCCCAACCGCTGCCGCAGCAGCAGCCGCCGCAATTCGGCCAATTTGCGCCACATCAGCAGCGACAGATCCAAAGTAATAACACCGCCAATAACAACGGTCAGGGGCCCCGTGGGGACAGAGGTATGGATCACCAACACCACGGTGGCAAAGAGAACCTGTTGGGGGGCCAGGGGGAGCCACAGCAGCAGCATATGCCAGGGAAAGGTGAGGGGGACCTCACCTGTAAGCCCACGGAGAGGATGACGAGTACCAGGTATGAACACTCCAACTTGGGGCCAACTAGTAACAACTCTGAGTTTAATAACAACTATTACACTCCAAGGCCTTGTTATGAGCAACATGGCGGACAACAGCAACAAAGCAGTGGGATGGGGATAACGCACTCCTCGGCGCATAACAGCATGGAGAACTCCCACGAAGCAGGGTTCCACAACAACCAGTACAACCAGTACCCGGCGTACCGGGCGGGCTACGGCGGCGGGCCCTACGGGATGATGGGCCCTTCTGGATGCCGGCAACCTGGGAACATGATGATGGGGAGCAACTCTTCAACAAGCCATGGCAAGTCTCCCCTGGGAGCAGGTTCGGGCGGCTTTCAGAGGTTTCCGGGACAAACTCAGCAGCAGCATCCATCAGGGGCCACCCCGACCCTCAACCAGCTGCTGACGTCCCCCAGCCCGATGATGCGGGGTTATGGCGGTGCCTATCAAGACTACAGTGGCCCCACGGCGCAGCAGCAAGCCGGTATGAGCCTGGGGAAAGACGTGGGGCCCCCGTATGGAGCTGCTTCGGCTCACGGCTGGGGTGGACAGCAGAGAAATCACCCTCATTCAATGAGCCCGGGCAACGGAGGACAAGGCCTCGGCAGGACGCAGGTGAGTTTTGGGAACTTCAGTGCAGACGCTCCGGTGCGCATCAGTGCACTTAAGTTTTCCTATGTCACTCATAATTACCAGGTGTTTTATGTGTGTTTGTGTTGACCACAAATACAGTCTGTCCAGAAGGTTCAGTAGTTTGTAAGTGAATCATAGGAATATAACAGGGGTTAACATTATTTAATCAAGGGGATTTTATGCAGAAGAAAAGCTATACCAGCATGTACATAATTCTTACTTGTGTAGACGTGTCAAATATTAAACCTGAATGAGCTTTAGTAGGCAATGACAGAGAGTGAAGGTAACCCACGTTTATAAAAAAAAAAAAAAGCAACCTTGTTGATAAGGCTTTTTTAAAATTAGCCTAATACAATTAAAAGGCTGCATCAGAGGGTGTGTTTCAATCACCACATTTCAATAGTTAATATTTCAGTAGAATATTTTATATTTTTGGTGTTTTTTCATTTTTAGTTTTAGAAGAGGAAAAAAAAAAAACAACAACATTCACGTTGGGCAGATTCACTTCTCTGCCGACGTGGTGTCAGACACGTTGCGAAACGCCCTGTTTAGAGGACGTGTTGTATTCGAGGCGCTCGTCGAGCAAAGTAAAATATTCCTATAGAAAATGTACATTGATACTCATAAGAGACGCTAATGTTCTGTGATATTTCCAGCCTCTTGACTTTTCTCCGATTGGGGGGGGGAAAAAAAATCAACCGGACACCGCCGCCGAGCAAAGACCGCATGTCCCTGTCAGTGCGCTCCGCATCGAGCTGGAGCGCTTCTGTGTGCCTCGTTTATTCCCATGCACCTCGGTTCAGAATTTGAATAGTGGAGGTAAACTGGCTAAAAGCTCTCCGTACTCCTGGCTCACACAGTTGACACCCAGTCTGCCATCTGATTGGCTCCCTGTGGCCCCGCTGGGCAGACTGCACTTAGGAAAAAAAAAAAACCGGAATGATTCTTGCAGGGCTCTTTGGCCATGGCGCTGTTGTGATGCTGCATTCACGTCTTACGGGAATACTCCAGACTTGGAGGCCATCCAACGCAATAATTGAAGTTTTATGAAGGTTTAGGTTGCTCCTGATAATTATTCTCATAATTTTTCCACACTGAACAGACGCACAAAAACACTGCAATGTCAGTCCTCAATGAAAAATAATGTTTTAATTTAGTTAACCTTGAATTATTTCCTATATAATGAGGATTGTCCTCTTTTGTTTGTGCTGAATGTATATTCAGAATGTACAGAAATGTCTTAACACCTTTATCTTTTACATATGGTACAAATGCAGTAATAAACTGTTTGTGCTTTAACATTTTGAAATATAAGGAAAGACTCACTTTTTGCCTGGAATCACTCTCATTGACATCCACAGTTTTACATAACAACCCCTGAAGCTGACTTTTACTGCTGGGTGCTGCTGCATCTGGGGTTGGATGCCTTGCTCGAGGACACTTGAGCTGTAACAGTGGAGGAAAGTGTTACTAATTATTCAACTATTCCTCCTTCTGTTGTGGGTGGGGGAGGGGGCTGCATTCAAGGGTCCCTGGGAGTCCCCGAACCCTGTGCTGAAATATTTCTGGTGTCAATATTGTGCAGATCTGCCAGTAGCTGCCAGTTCAGAACTCTGAACCAAAACAATCGCAGTGTCTCTCCAGAAGATCCATTTATTCTGCAGTTGTTTTTGATGCACTAAATTATGCACACTGCTGGATGGCACATCTGGACGACTGGAGGGCTAGGTGGCTGAGCATAGCTTATACTGTCTGCCTCTCGCGAAACAAAAGCAGTTCATTAGCCTACATTGTTTCAATCAAAGGCAATTTGCGTTGGATGCTGTGGAAATGAAGTGAATGTTTTAGCGTGGGAGGGTTTGCTGTGGTATTGATTGTAGCAAATTACATGTTGATAAGATGGTCACCAGAAACCTTCAGTAGTCTCACTCCTTCCTATAATAATTATTAGTGATTGTGTGTATTGGGTATTAAATATACATATGTATCAAAGTCATTGTAAAGAATCTCAGATAGTCAAAGCATACAGTTATATGAGACATATTCTAAACTAGTTATATTCAGTTTGTTAATGCCAATGATTCCAACAAATCAGCCCCTTAAATAAACCTTACGTTTGACATTTTATGCTGCAAATGCTCGTGTACATTTATATTATTTTTTTTTCAGTTTTCCACTTTAGGAGTAAGTGTATATGCTACAGTGTTTTTTTTTTCTTTTTTCTCGACTCTACCAACATTTCAGCAGCAGTATATTCACGCTACAAAAGCCCTATGTTTAATTCATATTTTGAGCAGCAGCACTGCTCTCCTGTGCACTGACAGGCTGTGTGAGAAAGGCGAGCGGTGTAGTGCATAATACTGCCTCCAAATTGGCCCCGTGATATGACTGCGCTTCACTTCAGAGTGCGTTTGGTCAGAGCACGCCTCTGTCACCTGTTGGCACAGTTTCCCCTCTTTCAAATTCAATTTCCCTCCCCACTGCCTCTCTTCCGAGGCAAGCTGTGAGCGAAACGAGTGCACCTCATTTACACTGCTGCACCCCCACCCACCCCCACCCCCCACCACCACCACGCCACCCCCCTCATGCTCACTTGTCTGGCCACTCACCAAAATGAAGACAGAGCCCCAACAATGTGTGTATGTGTGCACACATCAGAGATACAGGAGATCTGTCATTTAGAGGAGTGTGTGTGTGTGTGTGTTAAATCTGCTCTCTCATCACAATGACATTGTCCTAGTTTTTAAAATTACCATGGCCTATTTGATTGAGGGAAAACAGAACAATATTCAGTGTTCAGTTTCGTGACCCCCCCCCCCACCTGAACGTTTGTTCGCACTTCAGCTGCTTTAAAACCAGACTGTTCCCACTCAGTGTGTGTTTTCTCCTTCCTCACGTACGGCCTGTACCTATAGCGGCAAACTGACGGCATGCGTGCAGTCCTAATGACTTATTTAAGTTTATATCATAAATGAAACGGCGTCTTCTGTCTCATCCTATATTTGTAACAGGGATCCGTCTGTTATCCACTAATCAGAACACACACAATACACACAGAGAACAATAAAAGTAATTAGTAGATAATAATGAGGGCCTAGCAAGTTGGAAATAGAGTGTTGTTGCTTAGATAATTACAGCAGCAACTCATTTAAAATCTGACCTAATAAAACAAAAATGAAGGGATATCTACAGTTTCTGCTAATTTATCACTATTATGCTCAGTGTTTTGCCTTTGTTTTTTTGTTTTGTTTTGTTTTGTTTTGTTTTTTTTTGTTAGAGTTGAAATCAAAGCTCAGTTCTACATATCAAAGACTAAACACAATCCCATCCTTGGTAATGTGCTTACCTTGAAATGATCCCTGCTCACAGTGCTCTCCATTGCATACTGTTTACATTTCTCTCTTATGAATTATTAGTGTGATACGAACAAAGACTTTATAATGGGAGCTATGCATCAATGTCACATTGTATTATGTGGCTATCTCAGGGAGCCTTGTGCATGGTGATGGGCCTGACTGTGGCTGCTGGAATTTAATTTATGGTACATGTTCTGCCTCGGACGGACAGCCCATGGGGTCTGGTCAGGAAATGGGTATGTGTGTGTTTGGGTGCTTCTTTTTATTGTAGGTGTGTGTTTATAATTTCTGCTCATGTGTGCCTTTGAGTGTGTCTCTTCTCTCTGTATCTCTGTTTGTTTGTGTGTATGTACAGGCAGGAACAGGCTAAAGCCCCTTCGTCAGCACTAAGCAGTCCAACCTCAACCCCACCCCTCTCACTATGTGCCTCTCTCTCTCTTCTCCCTCTCTCTCTTTCTATCTCTCTCTCTCTCTCTGTCTCCCGCTCTCTGCCCCCTCCCGTCAGTCGTTTGTTTATGTTGTTTTGTTTACATCTCTGTCTTGGCCAGCCAACGCAGTGCTGATTAGCAACACTACAGTGAAATTTTAATTTGCTCTGTTGGGCCCGATAAGGACGCCGCGCAGCGTTTTTCATCTTCCTTGGATGAAACACAGAGCCTGCTTAGGTAATTGGCAGGTCGGGGTTATCCCTGGTCTGCATGTGGTTTCACCATTCAATTTTCATTTTGAAAAACAATAATAATGAAAAAAAAGCAACTGTCTAGTTGCATCACTGGACATCAACTTGTGTATTATTAGCTGGCTAATAAAATAATTGTAGTTTTTCTGCCTGGCCCACTGTGCACTCACAACATCCCCTGGAGTTAAAGGTTGATGTGTAAACGCCCCGAAGAAAGGATTTAATTACTGCATGCAGGCGTTGATTTGGTGTCAGCTGTTTCTCAGCTCTGTCTTGTCTGAACTATCGGTGTCAGGAGGGAGCAGAAAAATCAAAAGCAAAGCAATTTTGGGGAAGAAAGTTAATTGTCCATATGGGAGAACTGGACCTTTCCGGTGTGGGTGAGGTTGTTTAAGGCCTTCTGGATTTGATCTTATTGTCATTTTATTTTCATTTCTCAGACTTATTTAGTTGATGTCAGCAGTGGTGGATCTTACTCTGGATGATCATCTATGAAAACTAGACCCAGCCGTGCTCTGGCATTCTGGGATTTGCAGGCTTTATAAGATTTATCACAGGTCTGGTATGGGGTTGTGGATGAACAAAGACATCTTTAAAAATGTTACAGCAAACAAATTACAATTTACTGCTTTATTGCTCTCCTCTGTATCAGCTGATTTAAACTGAACAAAGAGGCTTCTTTAATTTTGATCATAGTTACACACACCAGAAAAATATGATGTCCTTCAATAATTTAACAGTGCTGGACACATTGTTCTTTACTACCAGTTTATACTGACTGTTTTGTGTAGCTTGAGCACTAAAACAAAGAAAAGCTTCCAGCAATCATGTTATCACAAATTCTACAGTAGCTTTATATGGCAGAAAAAATGTTGCTTTGCTTATATCATTATTTATTAAACAACTCCACTTCCATTGATATTTATTTATTACAAAAAATGTTTAAAAAAACAAAAAGCACACAGACCAGGAAAAAGTGTAATTTCATTAGTTTCATGCCTTTTTTTTGTGATGATTTTGTTGAATCCTCATTTGTCTTTTCTTCATGGTTTGCATAAACATACTTGTATGGAGACTTAGTTGCTTAGTTGTCTTCTCAGTTGCTGTGCACAGAGGCAGAGGGAGTATAGGAAGGCCAGAGATGTAGACATGTAGGCGATATTTGAAGTGAGTCACATGGAGGGCTGCTGACTTCTCAGGAATGGGCCTGGCCGAGTTCACACAGAGAGAGAGAGAGAGAGGGAGAGGGAGAGAGAATCAGTATCTGAACTCTGGCAAATGTCAGCATAGTTAAAAATCCTCTCCCTCTGGATCTCACCCTGCTTCAGCCTTGTGAACAACGCGAGGCAGAAAAAAAAAAAAGAAGTATTTACAAGTTGTTGTCCCCATACACACGCACACATTTATTGGGTTTCCTCACTTCAATAGTGTGTCTGTGTGTCTGTGTGTGTGTGGCTGGCAGGTCGCCAGAGCTCATGGTGGTGGGTGTCTGTGGTGGTGCCCCATACCCACCACCCCCCACCCCTCCACAGCCACCACCCTGACCTTCACATATGCTAATTAGCCACGTGGAGTGGCTGAATGGAGGGGGGGGAGGGGGGGGGGGGGGGGGGGGGGGGGGGGGGGGGGGGGGGGTGGGGGGGGGGGGGGGGGGGGGGGGGGG
>JBBMJY010000009.1:14495069-14518045 GCA_037833715.1 Toxotes lorentzi | reverse complement strand
GTCGAAGGGTAAAGTGGGGTGGGGGGAGGGGGCCCCCCCCCCCCCCCCCCCCCCCCCCATCCCATAGGACGGGCGATCCTTCTTTCTTTCTTTCTTTCTTTCTTTCTTTCTTTCTTTCTATTTTTTGTGTGTGTATTTGCTCAGTAAATATACAGCAGTTAACTATATACTTACTAAACAGATGGCTCTCTGTACATATTGTTTTCACTTTTGAAGTCTTCTCTTTTTGTTTTCCGTGTTTTCTTTTTAGACACGGTCTCTCCTCTTTTATCTGCCTCGCTGTCCCTGGCTCTCAGTAGCTAGCTAGGTCTCCCAAGGGATCAGCAGTCAGTTCAGAGGTATTTAAACAGCCGGCATATCCTATCGAATATTTATACACCATACCGAACAGATCTGTGCTCACAGGAACTGCTGCCTTCCCCTTCCCTTGTATCCTCTCTGGCCAGTAGTAGAGGAAATGGGGAACATACAGGTCAGACCCTGCAGAAATGAGCAATTTTGTGATTGCAGCAATTAATTCCAATTCAAAGACACAGCTTGACATTTTTAAGATCCAACCAGACTGTGCTTCGCTTTCCTCTTTGTAAATTACAACTAATGGTTCGACAGTTCAGCTATACAAAAATGGAGAGAAGAGGATAATTGGCAGATTATCCAGGGAGTTATATTTATTTATTAGAATTTAGAATATTTTTGCTGCACAAAATATTATTAGAATTTCCTCTTACCTTGAGCAAAAAAAAAAGCTTGTTTCAGACGAAGCTCAGATGTAAGGCTAAAACAATTTTTATATACAAATCCAAACACCTTTTCCCTGGTTTGTAAATTAAAGCTTTTTTTATTAGAAAATGTTTTTAAGTCGTTTCTATTTCATTAGCTATGTGTGTTTATTATTACAGGAAGTAACGATGTGTAATATCAGATGGATGTTATTAACACTTAAGTGCTTTTTTTCCATTGATTGGTTCTTACATAAAAGCATGTTCACACAGAAGCCTGTTTGTAGTCCTCACAGTCGCTGTGTGTGCGACTACACGTATGAACTGCACGCTGCCACCATCCTCCCATCCTCTCACCAGCCTGTGAGAAAATCATCATCGTCAACACGATCATCATCATCACTATCATCCGTCACTTTACACATCAAAGCCTCTGCACTCCTCTCTGTATCCAGACTGTAGACTGTGCACTCCAGTCACATGTCTTGCTGTTTGGTTTGAGTTGATCTTAATCAGCGTTGGCACGGTGGGACAATTTGCTCAGCTCCAAAAAAAAAAAAAAAAAAAAATACCACCAAACAGCACCAGCAAGGCGCTATCTGTCGTTTGTGAAGCACAGAGAGACAAAAATAGAAAAACGATGGGACACGGACGCTGCTCCGAGTTTCTGTTAATGAGTTTTTTCTGTTTCTTCAGGTTGTTTCTTTTTCTCTACGAGTTCCACTTCTTTTTTTTCTTTGTCCTTTTCTCACACTCACACACACACACTCTTAAATATGTACTTATGTGTGCACATCTCTCGCTGTCTTTTGTGTTGACTGGTCAACCATGTATTTTCCCAGCCACAACATGCTCCTTTCATCTTTCTCCTTTCCTACCGAACCTAGGATTGTCCGTTACAGTTTACTGTGTGTGTGTAAGTGTGTGTGTGGGTGTGTGAACAGAGCTGGTGTGTGGATATATTGTTGATTTATAGACACCGGTCACAGCAGGACACTAGTGGTCACTCCTGGCTGAACACTACCTAATTTAGATCAATTTTATCACAACAATTTAGGAAAAAAACTTCACACCACATCCTCTTCCAAAGACATATGCTCACAGTGACACACACACGCATATTTGTAATGTGTTGCCGTGGGTGTGGAGCAGAGATATTTCATCCTGGTATTTCACTCATTTTCTTGCATTACACACATCTGATATGGCCAGACCTGTCAGACTTGTGTTTCATTTCAGATTCCAGCCACTGCTCCGACACAAACCGGATGAACTGGATTAGATATCGACAACACAAGTGAACTTTATTTTGGAGTTTAAATGTCTTATTTCTTTAAGATGTTAATTCCTCCGAAGGATATCAATGCGGTTTGCAAGAGCAGATGTTTGCTGTGCACAGTTAATCTCCCTGTGCAACTGTGCCCGTGTGTCCGTGTGTTTCTAAGTGCGAGCACGCGTGTGCGTCTCCCTACTCAATGAACATCCATAGTTACTGTTGGCTAAACATTCAAAGGTTACTGTAATGTCAGCCACATGCCAGAGGGGAGTGTGGAATACCACATTAACATAATCCATAGACAACTGTCCCATTTACAAACATTGGCGTGCCAGGCTGAACGCCACAGCGCTGCAGGAGCACATGACTGTTCATGCTTCCGCTACGCTGCGTGTGGCCTAACAGAGGGACTTCAACACAATTCGACTTCTCCGATGGAAAGATGTTTCCAAGGAAAATGGCTGGCTGTCAGATTTTGGCATTACTGTCCCGGACAAATTATGATACTTGAACCTGAAACATTCTTTCTGCTCTACCTGAGGCAAAGACTGGCAGCTTAACATTGCTCACACCGTTAGAAAATACACACTGTTGTCTTGTTCGACCAACACCTCGTTGTGTACTGTGAAAACTTCTAATATATCAGCGGGTAGTATTTGATTTGGCAGTGATTTGGAATCAGATTAATATCGACCCTCCTGTGAAGATTCTTTTTCCTGATGAGAAGGTTTGGGTTAAATTTTGTTCTAAACAGCAGATTCACTACAGTGTTACTACGGGAACTTGAGAATAGATTTTCGGGACATTTTCTAATCAAGATCTCTTCAATTTTGCAGGAAATGTGGTTTTATTTTTCTTCTAAAGCAGTAAGGCCAATTTTTCCAGCAGTAACTTGCCTTCTTTCAGGAATCACCACAGAAATGAATACAAAGCAACCACTGGACTAATATTTAAAGCATTCAGTGGTAATTAGGTGTTTTATGGTAGTCGAGGCGGCTAACATGTTGCCCTCTCACCCGCTGGGGCTGGAGTCTGTGCTGACACTGGGAGTGATTGTTTTGATAATTATGTGTGCATAAGGCGAAAGAAGAGGCTCTTTCTGCGTTTTGAGAAATACATTTTATATTTACAGCTCGGTTTGACTGTGCTTTCAGCATTGTTTTGAGGGATCCATTGTTTTCACTTGCATAACGGGTATTTTAATTAGTCTGTCTTTGGAAATTCCCTGTGTGTGTTGTGGTTTGCTTTGGACACAGCAGACTCACACAGCTCCCAGACATTTCTCAACTTTTTTACACATTGGCCACATTCCAAAAAGCAGAGTCACGTGTGGAAACTTCTGCAAATTCACAGTTTCTCCTCTGCTTGTTTAAAGCATAAACAAGCTCTCCATCTCTCTCTACTGTTCTGTCTCGCCTCTCCACCCCCCCACCCCCCCAAACCCACCCAATTGTTTCCAAATCTCTTTCTTTCTGTCTTTTGGATGCTAGTTGTGGATGACCTTGGCTGGTGACTACAGCGCCTACTCATTAAGTAGTAAAGATGAATGGTCCCATTATAGCAGGGGGGATAAAACGAGGGGGGCCAATTAGTGGTAATTAACAACGGAGAGGGCAAGGCGCTCTGGAGGGCACCCTGACCCGGACTGCGAAGGGGGCAGATGGGAGCAGGGGGCATGTGTGTGGAGGAGGCTTAGGTATATATGCACGTAACACTGTGCATTAGAGAAGGCGTGTATGTGTACGTGTCTGTGAGTTTAGGGAGGTGATTATAGGTGTGTGTCTCTGTGAGTGGGAGGGAAACAGTTATAGTTGTGTGATCAATGTACGTGAGAATGTGTAGGGGTTGAAAATAGATGCGTGTGTATATATGTGATCAATGCAGGAATGTGTATTATGTGTGTAAACAGTGTTATGAACTTTTTTAAGGGTACAGGTGGGATTTGTGGGTGTTTATGGGATATGTGTGTGTACTGTGTGCACGTTATAAGGCAAAGCTGGAGGTGTGTATCCTTACAGACATTCCTGTGTGCTGACCGATGGGAAAATCACAGGGGGACCCGACACCTTTGAACATTTAACGGTGATGGAGGTCAACAGCCGGCAACACCTCTCTTTGACTTTTGACCTCTGATGTGATGTCACTCCCCCCTCGCGCAGCTCTTTGGTGTGGCCAGGGAGCTTGTTAGGCAAAGGTTTGAGAATAAAAAGGCCCTGAAATGCCAAGCCAATATACCATCAGCACTAATGAACGTTTTGTGATGATTTTTGTTCCTAATTGGGGTTTTTCTTTTGTGCTGATCTGCAATATTTTAGCATCTCAGCATCAAGGAGAAATTCAAGGTTGTTCACCAAGAGATTCTCTTACCCTCTCTCTGTCTCTTTCTCAGCAGCTGCGCTTGATTTATTCACCCCGCCTACCTCCCGTTTTTTATCAGTTCTTCGGTGAAATTGTCACAGCCGTGTAATCCTTTGGGTGCCACTAGCTGGGAGACTTACACGTGTGCACGCATTCGGAGAGTGTGAGTGTGCGTGTGTGTTTGTGTGTGTGTGTGTGTGTGTGTGTGTGTGTGTGTGTGTGTAATGGTATTGGCGGCAGGGTGTCTAAACAGTAGGTAGCACCGGGTCTTGTGTCCAACATGGAAATCTTGGCAAGTCAATAAAGAAATGTTCAATATACCAGGGAACAAGGCTGCGTTGTCACTTTAACAGACATGTAAGAATTGGCAATTAGTGAGAGAGAGCATTTGTAAAGGCTGGAGATTTTTTAAGGTATTTTGCAAAGTGCTCGCAAAGTGCTGCTTTCAGGGCCCCTGAAATTGCAATGCCTGGTAAATGGATGGTTTGAGGAGTATACAATGTATTAGAAGTCAATTGTGCATGGGAGGGTCTATTTTCCATATCGCTAGCCGAACAAGTGTGTCACTGTGTGTGTGTGTGTGTGTGTGTGTGTGTGTGGCTGTTGCATCTCCCCCTTTCTGGTGCATAGAAACAACACACACACACACATTCAGATTGTACCTGCCCCCGCTCGATCTGCTCCCCTGTTGCTTCAGTGTCTTCCGATGCCGTCATATGCAGGTTTGTCTGTATGGTGGGGGTGGGGGGGTTACACCGTGAGGGCCATGGCATACATCAGAAACCATTACCCATAATGGCCTCTCTCCCCACACCGGCATATCCATTCCCTTTCCCTCTTCTGACATTTATATTATGACAGCTTACATATCAAATATTTAAATAAACAGAATCGGGGGCTTCGGCTGAGGGTTGCCTTTGGGAGGGGGGGACTTGCAGTGGAGAGAGGAAGGGGATGGATGATGACATTCATTTCCGAAAGGAAAAAAAAAGGGGTGGGGGGGAGAGGGAAAAAATGCTTCGCTTGGCTCCAATCAAAGCGGGCGGAAGAGGGCGGCTTGTTTTTTCGCTTACGCTTGGCAGCGGCGGTGACAGACGGTTGTGTATGCACATGTATGTACCAGTGCAAGTGTTAACGTGCGTGTGCACATTGTCGCGGGGCTCATCCGTCAGTGTTTCCTGGGAACGCTGGAGGACGTGGGAGAAGGCCCTTGTGGCTCGTAAAAAGCAGTCCGCCATACTGAAGCAATATCATTTGCGCGGGAACCGCCAAGGAGATCAGAACACAACACAAAGTGACGGGGGGGCAACAACAAGAAAAGAAAGAAAGTGTAATGTAGCAATGAGAGGAGGTGGAAAAAATAAAGGACAGAGGGAGGGAGATGAAGGTGAGGAGGAGGAAGATTTATCTCTGTTTCCTCAGGAGAGGAAGATGGAGAGAAGGCAGGCTAAAAGTGTGAAGGGGAGAGGTAGAGAATGAAGGGGATAAAGAGAGAAAGGGAAAGGTGTGTGTGTGTGTATATATATAATATATATATATATGTGTGTGTGTGTGGAGAGACAGAGTGGTCCTGGGGTGCAGGCGGCCAGTCTTGCGCTGGCTGGCGTCAGTGGGAGGCCCATTACTGTCAGGCTAATCTTAAAATAATTAATTGCGAAGTCGACGCTTTTTAAAGAGTATTGTAATTGATTCCTAAATTAGGCTTGGGAAAGGGGACGCGTCCTGCTTTGCTGCAAGTCTGTTCCCATTCTCTAGTGAAACACACATGCACACATACATCAGTGGGTCATGCGCACAGGCGGGCAGAAGGAAAAAAAAAAAAAAAGACAACAGGCGAAGGAAATGCTAATGAAATGCATATTTGGGGAGAAAGGGGCCATCTATAATTTAGCTGTGCTCTTTGAATGTGAATGATGTGTGTGCAAGCGCTGTGATTTATTTTTGTTGTGCAGAGGGATAATTCTGTCAAAGTAGGCTTTTATTCTTGTAAACAAATGTGGGGAAAAGAGCAGAATAAAAGTGGAGTAATAAAGTAAACAGAATGGTTTGAATACATTTAGCTGCTGCCATGAATAATTTGTATAGGGGACGGAGGGGTTTGATGAAAGAGAGATGACAGATATGAGAGCCGTTATATTGCCTGATGAAATTTGGGGTTAGCCTTCGATTCACTATTTTCTGGCACTTGTTTTCATTTTTGTGTGTGATTTTTTTTTTTCCCCTCATGGATTAGTGCTAAGTATCTCTTCCTTTCTCACACCCGCACAAGTAGGTAGAGCATTGCCTTCGCAGAAACATGCGCACACCCAACATGCACCTTATAACCTCTCAAATCCTCCAAGGCCCTTTTGCACTAGCCTCCACACCAAGGCTCTGCTTAAAAATGAGCAGCTCAATGT
Source organism: Toxotes lorentzi (assembly GCA_037833715.1). NCBI lineage: Eukaryota > Metazoa > Chordata > Actinopteri > Toxotidae > Toxotes > Toxotes lorentzi. The sequence goes on along the minus strand of JBBMJY010000009.1, from coordinate 14,511,293 downwards.
GCTTTCACTTACACACACTGCTCTCCCACATGGCTCCTCCTGGATGACCCCTGCAAAACTATAGGCTGTAGAACTTTCTGGATCAAAGCTCTGGGAAAAAGGTCTGCCCTCCGTAAATGTCGGCCCTGCTCCATAACTCTGGCAGGAGCCCGGGAAGAAAGATGGCACAGGGTGCGGGGTCAGGGAGACAGATCTGCAAGGCAATAATGGAAACTAAGTAGTCAACAGATGCCTTTTGTAAAGGCTAAAATGTAAAGAATCTCAGTTAATATATAATAGATGTCATAGTCATTTAGACTATTGTAGATTTGGCAAATTTAACTATATTGTATAATATGTTTGTATTATACTTATCAAAACAGCTTCTGATGTCTAAAGTATTTGATTTATTTGATGTGCTCAGTGTTTACTACACCTTGTAAGCACAAAGAGATTACTGGATTAAGCAAACGTGTTGATAGAGTCATATGATATTTTCTGTAAACGCCGCACAGTGCCTCAATTCCACAAACACTCAGGAACCAGTCTAACCACTCCGCCAACATGTTGGCCCATGCCGCCGTTCACCCCTGATGCACTGGGCTGTGCATTTCAGGTTCAGCTTCATAGTCATCTGTATTAAAATCCTAGTTAAAATTGAAAGACAATGAAATTCTTTATCGCTGGCACAAGAATCTGGCTGCATCTGTATGACAAATTCAACGTTCCTCATGCTGTTTTCCAAATGTTTGAAACCTATTCAACTCCTATTTGGCCCAGATCTGACAGCCATAAACTTGGCTCAGAACATCCCATTTTCTCCTGGCTGACTGGGATGAATAACAGCGGCGAGGACAATATTGTGGTCTAGCTGAGCACGGCTGACTCCTCTGTCTCTGTGATCCCTCTATCAATAAGGAACACAGGCCTGTCAGAAGGCCTGCCAACTGTCTGGCTGTCCATGCAGCCTGCTCTCTACGCAACATCTGGACACAGATGGTACACACTGATCACACACTCAAACACACACTCGCACAAAACGCACACAGAACACATGTTTTACTGATACTGGCAGACATTCACAGACATGCTGTGCATTTACAGTTGATTAATATACTGATGTGTGTGTATGGGTATGCATCCATTTGAGTGCACACATTCATATCCACAAATACAGGTTACTCATCTTGTTTTCAAAATCATTTTTACTGTTGATTGTAGTGCATAAAATAGCCCACATATACTCTGGTTTGCACGAACACACACACACACACACACACACACACACACACACACCTTCTTTGACAGATTTGGACTCATGGTGAAATCTGTGTGTTGCAACCAAAGGATCTGCTGCCTCTCCTGGGCCTTGAATAAAAACCTGAACATAAGAGGTCGGTCAGGGTTCAGTGTATAAAACTCAGACTCATGTTCAGGGTATTTATTCCGGTCACATATTGGCTTTCTCTGATATAGATTCTGTAGGTGGTTTTGCTGTTAACTAAATGCAGAATTGAATGACAATAACATTTTGCCATTGTTTCATTTTATTTTCATATAGTGCGAAAACAAATGAGGCTAATGGAAATGAAAAAAGAATTGAAAAGGGATGGATACCATTCAGGAGATGTACATAGTCACTTTCAGCACGATCATGTCCAAATGTAATTAAGGCCCTTTAATTGCAAATATCACTCAATTTTCCCAGTCATATGTTATTCATATGGTCTGGTGCAGCCAGTCCACCATAAACATAGCTGCCCTGGGGCTTAGCAATAATAGGAGTGAATGTTGGAGTTCAGTGTGAATCAGGGGTGTGCATGTGCAGTCAGACCATGCATCAGGGCTCCCACAGGCCTGAAGCCTCTCATTGATCGACCCAGCTCCCCCACCTCATGTTCCCAGCCAGCTTCTGTGATTGATTCCCAGTCAGGGCCCAGGAGATGGGAGGCCTGGCCCGGGCTCATAGAGCCTGGAGCCTCCCAGAGGGTGACCTGGAGGGGCTGCGGGAGGAGGGAAGCCTATTTCCAGGGCCCATAACCCAGGTCAAGAAGCCCATTTTTGGGGAAGCCATCACAGCAGGGTGGAAGAGTGGAGGCTCACATTCATTACAGGAGAAAATTAAGGCCACGTCTGCTGCTGCTGCTGTGACTGGGACCATGAGTGTATGCAAGCAGGAGGTGAAGAGGTTAAGAGATACTGGTGCAAGGCGGTTTGGGTGCAAAGAACGCTACCATAACATGCTATTGCACAATCTATCATAGCCATACACACACACACACACACTGTTCTTCTGCCAATGAAAGCTGGAATAAATTTTCAGGCTCCAGTTACAATATTCAGGCCTCTAACCTGCTGTGTTCGCATCCACATTGAATATCGCTGTCGCACATCAACAGGCCCCTCTCCATGTCACTTTATGACGGTTGAGCGGAGGGGGGAAAACATTATATGAAAATCAATTTTTTACTAATTAACTTTGTAAATTTCCCGCTGAGCTATCAGAAGTGGGGGCCTCGTGTGTCATGCCGAGTCCGATAATGAAATCAATTTGGTTCAAATTGTTTCAGGTGACTTTTAATGAGTATCTAATATCCGCCTAAGGAAGGAAGGTCAGGATATCTGTTTGTTATTTGTGTTTTTGTGTTGTTGTTTTTTTTTCTCAATGATGGATCACCCACAGGAGAAATATGGATGGTTCCCCCCCTGGAGAACTGGGCAGTGCTCCAAAACAAAGAGTGTGAATGTAAATCCTTGTTTTTAGTGGGGAGCCTCTTTAACAGCACCACGGGTGTGACCTAGTTTGACGACTTGCTTTTTATAGATCCTGTACATTTATTAATTCCTTGATTAAAGACTGTTTTTTAATTGGAGTAGTATACCTGTGTTTCTGGAGTGCCAAACTAAATCAAGGAGGAAAGGTAGGAGGGCGCCTAATAACAGGAAGTGGGACTTATTGTGGACTTGCTTTAGATGGAGCTTTCACATTCATAATTTACTCTCCTCCCTCTCCTTCAATGGGCAGCCTCCCAGCCTAAGGAGCTTGTTAAGCTTTGCCTTACAGGGAAGACTAATGGATGGCAGAGAAAGCCCCCTCAGGACCCTTTAGCATCGTTTCTGTTGGTCTGCTCGCTTAGTATTCACTTATGTATTTTTACCCTACTCTGAGCACAATATCATGAATAACCATTGCTAATTCATAAACACACTTGGCGATACGGGACCTCGTTCATAATTATCCAAGCTGTAGAAACGCAGTTCCTCTCCAATACCATTCCATTAGCAAAGGTGGTGATTTGCTTGAATAAAGGGGGGAATCTAGCCTGCATATTTAATACCAGCATTTCAGCTCGGCTCCGGGAGATGTCGGAAGCAAAAGGGCAGCGCATTTACTCAAATAGCCTGTTCCCTCTCTCTTTGGGGCAGATGGAGTTATTGTTATTTTCCTCCCTCCTGCCCCTTTTCTCTCTCTTTCATTTGGTTGTGTAACAGCATCTCTCCATGGGGTTCTGCGGGCTGGGGAAGCATTCCTCTCGTTCCACCATGGCCCTTAGATGAAATGGGCTTTTTTGCCAGCTCTCCTCTGTCCCAGGGTCACGGCAGGCAGGGAGCACATAGGACTGAGAGACAAGAAAAGACTGGGAATGTAGCGAGGCTTTCACTCCTCCACATCAGTAGCAGATTCTATGGAAATAGGCAAGCACGAGTCACATGGGACTGCTGTAAGAGCACGGCGGTCTGAACCCAAGTCCCCAAAGGCATAACCAGATTACCTCGAAAATTCAATAGATAGAATACTCTTTATGCTGCCAAAATTACAACTAGGCTTTCTTTTTTTAGTTAACTTAAAACTGAATTAAAAACCAGTAATATTTAATGTTCACAGAACGTACCTCCAAGACTAGAGCTGTGCAACAAGATCTGAGTTGGGCTAGCATGGCCAGTGAATCCCCAAGATGCCAGACAAGCAGATCCCACAGCGACCCCAGTGAGAAAAGTTTTGTCTGCCACGCAAGCATGGAAGAAAGTGGCCAGGTTAGAAAACTGCTGCAGGCTGATATTGAACAAATCAGGGATGACAATGCAGGGCTCCAAACAGGCATGGACGGCATCCTACAAAGGCTAAAGGAAGCCAAAAGTCGAATCTTACAGCTAGAAGACAAAAATGTAGAGAGGCGCCAGAACCTGAGTTTGGATGAAGTAAAAGAAAGGCTTGAGGACGGCAAACAGGCGAAATGGGTTAATTTGTTGCAAAGATTGTCACATGGTTTGAAAACATATGCTCAGTACATGTTAAAACAGTCAACGTGTTAGAAGAGAATGAAGAATTTTGATTTTGATCTTTGACCAGACTTGAAAAACACTACAAAATGTCCCCTGGAAAAAGTGTTTTTTTTTTTCTAACCAGAACCCGTACCAGTTTATCTTCTTTTATCCATTAGTCTACTTTACTCCTTGTTATAGAGTGAAAGTCTAAATAAATTCAGCCCTCTTCAGAAAACTGCATCCTAGCAGGAGATTTGACTGGCAAATTTGCAGTCTCTGTTCTTCCACACATGTTTCCTCTGCTGTTTGCAGACAATTGCATTTTATTTGTTTTCATTCTCTAATGGTGTGTCGCCTGTATGTCAGGCGCATCTCGTTTTGTCATTGAGGGTTTTTTCTTTTTTTTGTCATCCCTGCTTCTTTCGCTCTCATTCTCGACGAAGGAAAAGGGCTCCGGTGACCCTGCGACCCCAATCTCACTTGAGACAGATGAAGCAGCCTCTCTCCTTCTCCTCCCTCCCTTCTCCCCTCTTCTCTCCCATCCCCCACCTCCCCTCTCTTAATGACGTCTTTGTGCTGGCCGTGACGAACCGAACACTCGGCAACTTTTCCCGATGCACGTGGGAGGGGATTGCAAGGGGCGGGTGTGTTTCTGAGCGCCCTGATGTATGTGTGTGTGTGTTTGTGAGCGGTGTAAATATTGGTGTCAAACGCAGAGGGCACACTGATCAACAGCTTCGAGGACAACGCAGGAGAGAGACCAATTATGTGCGTTGCGCCAAACACAAAAGCGTGCCGGTCAGCCACATAACAACAGGCTTCTCTCTGTCTGCCTTTCTTTCTCAGTTCATAGCATCATTGCCAAACACACATTGGGTATGTATACACCCCCCCCCTCCCATCTTCCACTATGGCTGCCACTGCCTGCACCTCCTCATCTCCTCAGATGATTTCATGCCTCTCATTGCTAGCCAGCCTTCATGCCTAGCTGCCTGTGCCATGCAGGCATACTGGGCTGAGGAAAGGCAATTTGGCTCTACCCAGCTCCCCACGGACCTGTGCTACTCTTCACACTGTCATTCGTTACGAGACTTTTTACTAACAAGGCGTGCGTACTGAGATGCAGGATGAGATTGTGTTTCAAGGCATAATTCACTGAATTTGGTCCTCTTAGCGATGTAGCAGTCACAAGGGAGCACCACCACCGTGCACACGGCTGGGTTACTTCACTGCACACTTACAAAACAAGTTCTGTTTTTAGGATGGGACAAATTGATAAAAAAAAAAAAAAAAAAGAGCAGAAAAGATCTGTCAAGGCTAAGGGTTTTGTTGCACTCTTAATATTTAGTATTTAGTTAACTTTGTTGAGTCCTGGCAGTGAAATGAAGTGATGAACCAATACCATGGAGTGATCTTTTCCTCATGGAGGCCGGGCAGGGAAGAGTTAACAGCACGCTGCTCCTCTCCTCTCCGCTTGATGACATCAGTATTGTCTCTGCATCCATGAAATTAATTTTTCTAATCTTAGTCAGCAGGAGCGGGGGAATTTGCACACATTAATATGGAACTCGATCTGTACTCGCCCACAGCTGCAGTCTCTCTTCTCTTCTTTCTCCCTCTCCCATCTTTTCTGTTTTCACCCTTTCTATTTTTTCCTTTCTTTTCCTGCTGGAAACAGTAGGCCCAAATGCACAGGGTTTCAAGCCTGAAACGCGGAGCTTTGTTCTGGAGGCCGAGGCATTGCCGGGCCCCGCAGTGTAATAGGAATTGGAGAGTGCTCTGTTGCACGTTTTATATAAATAACATAAAAGACAATGCTGATTGTCCCAGCAGACCAGTCGGCTCTGGCTGCAGCATGTTGATTCTCCGGAGACAGACGCGGCACAGAGGATAAAGAGGATCCGTTGACATTAATTATCCTTATTTGTTTCTCCTCACAAATACACACAGGCTGAAATGGATTCATTACACAGGAATAAAAGCTGGGATTCTGTAGTAGTCTCTCTGAGAAAAAGAGAAGATAATCAATACCAAAAAGGCATCTTGGGGCTAATTTTCATACACAGTCAGGTTTGATGCATCTTTTTAAGGTGATACTCAGAACCATTTTCACATGGCACTAATTTGCGTGTGAAGTGCCAAATAGGTCGTTACACCTAATAGCAGAAAAATACGAATCCTTTTCTTTTTGCACATCACACTGAAGACTCAGGAGTATCCACACAGCTCAGTATGTTGAGGTATAGAGAGCCAGTACTACTGTGACCTGTCCAACAGAAAAAAGCTGTGGTCGGAGACAGCATTAAACCACCAGGTGATATAAGGGATCATAATAGTTCACTAAATTGCTCTTTTGAGGTTCAGACAATATCTGAAGTAGCCATCGCTCAATAAAGCAGCTTGTAGCCCATAAAGAACATATGAAGGAACATCTTTTATTACGGTGTTGCTTGTATGAAGGCCGACACGCTGTTGAAGTCAGAAAAAAAAACAAAAAAACGGAGGAGTGGAAACACTAATGCCCTATAGGCTGATACCTGTAGAGCAGCAACGCTGATCTCACTGTTTTGTTATTACACTGTCTAAACGCGTGAGCCGGGCTGTTTCCTCTGTGTATGTATTGTAAATAACTGAAATGAAGGGCTCATGCGGACAGGTGATGATTTGGTCATCTAGTGTGAAGGACAAGGACAGCAGTAGCCACAGGGACACAGTGTGTTGAGTGTCTGTGTGCATGTGTGTGTGTTTGTGTGTGCCTATGCCGCCCCTGCTCCAACGCATTCATTCACCACGGCTGATAAATCAGAGTATTTTTTTTTTTTAATAATTCCAGCATTCAAAATGAAATTGGAATAATAACCATTTACCAATATTGTTTTATGTTTGTTTGATCCCAGTGTGTGTCTCATAATCCACATATCTAAGCCTTTTGTGTCGAGCATTTTGTCTCTTTCTGATTAACAACTTAGCACATTAAAGCGAGAAGGAGTAAAATTATTTTCGCAACATAAAAATGCTGTCGATTGAGCTCAGAAAAGCAATTTAGCAGGTTTCACCCCACAGTAATTTCACCCATGTTCTGTTTTAATGGCTTTGTTTTGGGAAAAAAAAAAAGGAAAGAAAGACTGAAAGAAATGAGAGTCAGAACACTGGAGAGGAGTTCATAAATTGAATTTTAAATTTAGCAGTTGAATTACTATTGTCTCCCATGCCTCCCCCCCCCCCCCTCCTCCATTGAATGGCATGCCCAGATGAACAAAAGTGAAAAACACATTTGAAGAAAATAAAAAACTATTTGTGTGTATTCCCTGTAGTTTTTTTTTTTTTCTGCTGTCCCTCCTGGCACAAACACGATTCACTTCGTGTCATATTCATAATTTTTTTCCTAAGTACAGCCATTTCTCTGAGGGGATAAAAAAAAAAAATGTTTCAATTTGTCAAGAATTGTTGCTGTTTTTTTTTTTTGTGCCTGGTGGTGTGAGGGAAATGGTGGGCATATCTCTAGGAAAAGGCTGCAGTGGGCTGAAATCTCATTTACTGGAACTTGTCATGAGAGCAGATATGAGGCTCCGTTTGGGGAGGCAGAGAATAGTCATATTTTTGCCTCCGTGGACAGGTGTGGATAATGCCATGCGTGGAAGACGGACCAATGTATCAGATAGCTCTATAATGTTATTGCGGCTGTTTTATTTAAGAATTCCCCACAAGTGTGTGTGAAAGAGTGGGAGAGAGATGAGATCAACAGTGAGAGCCAGTGCAAGATTTTGCTAATACACATTTCTGTGCCTGTGTCTGCCTGCATGCACATGCATGCATGCATGCATGCGTGTGTGTGTGTGTGTGTTTAATCGAGCGTCCACTTCTCCACTCCCAGAACTCTGAAGTTTTCTGTGTCTAGTGAATTTCTAAGTGCAGCGGTTAACGGTTTTTGCAAGCGTGTGTGTGTATACAGTTGGTAGCCGTGTAAGGGGATTTACTTGTGTTGCGGCGCTCAGCATTTTTGGCCAATGGAGGACCTCTTGAGATGGATTGGTGAACTGGATGGAGTTGGGAACGGGGTGTGTGTCCCATATCACAGGTGGCACAGTGCCCTGGATTTTTGAGAAACTAGAGAGTGTTGCCCTTTCACTGCAGATGTTGCTTACTGGACCTGTGTGTGTATATGTGCGTGTGTGTGCCTGCCGTGTGGTGTGTTGTGCGTGTAGCAACATTTCAGAAGGTCATGTGTTGCCCTCCATTCCAGCAAAAACACCATTATTGCAACATTGGAAACATATGACCAGTGTCACTTTTAGCACATCCAGAATATCGTAAAATCTCTCCTTTGATGTTCACTTCGTTAAATTCAGGACTAAATCTATTTCAGTTGCATTCTGAATGAAGTTATTAGATTACGCTTGTTCCTGTTCAGTCAGGCTCTCCATCGTCTCACTGAGCAATAAGGAGCAGAGACAAATTATATGATGATTCAAGGTTTTTCTCTCCAGAAAGATCCAATCTGGAATAAATTTAGCTTATTGAGCCTTAAGTTCATCCATCAATATTTCGAAAATACAAATGATTTTTCTATCAAAAACATTTTTAAATGGGTTTAACTCCAAAATGGCTCGAAACTTTAATTATTCCCTAAAGTGCTTTACTCTACTCCTGGCAATCATTTTGTCAGATGAGATGTCAGTTTCTTCCAGTGGTTAAATATTTCATTTTGGTTCAGTACTGCCGGTACACTCTGTGACTGAAGCCTCAACAACATAGGGAATGATTTACTTATTAGTGGGTTCATACATGAATGGGAAAGTAAAGAGTACAGTACATGAGCAGGATCAGGAGCATGCATTAACACACACAAATGTCAAAAAGGCATTTTTTTCTCTCTTTCTCAGGATTAGACTCTCGAAATCCTGGTGATGCTGCCCTTTGCAGGATAACCCCCTCTCTTCACACACGCTGACATACACCTCCATGCTGTGAAATAACTTTTAGACACCCAAGAGCACTCATTCCTCTGTCTCTGGCTTTCTTTCTCCATCTCTCTCACTACCCAAACAGACTTTTACTCTCTGTCTCTCTCTTTCTCCTCCACACTCTGTGAAATAGTCCAAACTACTCCACGCACATGCCTCAGTAGACAAAACCACTTTAAAACTAGAGCACCGTAACCGTCCGCACGTAACCTGCTGAATAAAGTGCTCCCATCCCCTGACATGTCTTCTTGATATTAGCCTGGCAATATGAGGCAGCGGCAATTTCTCCTCTGCACTAGACGAGGTGATATTGAGTTGGGGAGAAGAGCGGGAACTGAGGAGGGAGCTGGTGGTGGTGATGGGGGACAAGGAAAGGGGAGGGCGGGGGAAGGGGGTGGGGGGTGGTTAGTTGGAGATGAGAGAGGAGAAGTGAGAGTGTGTGTGTGTGTGTGTGTGTGTAAGAAACAGTAGGAACAAAATGTCATAAATCACACATGATCCTACACGGCGGAGACAAAAGGGAGAAAGCATGAGAGGCGAAAGGGAAGATAGAAGAACTCCACATTATCTGCCCTGCAGACAGACAAACACGCCGCTACGGGTGACGGATTAGCATTAGCCCAACGCACTGTACCAGAATTTTGCAGTGGCTCACTGAGACCCCAAACAACCCCTAAAAAGTCTCTGAAATACTTACAAAGGAATAAATCACCCTTGACACCTTCTCTTTCTTCTCTTTGATTTTTTTTTGTGTGTGTGTTCATATGAGAAGCTAGCTCCCAAGGTATGCCTTTGCAGAGCCGGTATTTTGACTGCTCCACTGCCCTGGACCCCCCTCAGGGATTCAAACTTGCAAACCTGTTGTAATGCAAACTTGGGATCCCTGCCAGAACTCTCAAGCATTACCTGTTCTCTTGATTTAATTCGTAAGAGCATAAACTCGATGTAATAATCACTATTTCTTCCACTTGCTGTAAGCAACAACATAGAGAGTGAGAAGGGAGCGGTGTGCAGTGATTATTGGCACTGTTGGGCTGTGGTTGTGGGAACAAGGCCATAGAGTTTTTATTGCTATTGCTTCCCATCGCTTTAAACAACATTTACAACTCTTTTAAAAACCTTTCAGACATTAAAACAAAGATACAAGCTTCAGGTTTTTGTTAAATCATTTTACTTTGGCCCTCCTCCAGCAAAGTTTGCTCCCGATTGCTGTGCAATAAACATCGTTGCTTATTTAATTCCATTTGTAGTTCATTTATGACCTGTAGACATTAATTTAAGGCTTCCACTCGCTGTGCAATTATGAAATAAATCAATGGTGGCTGTGGTTTGGAGTGTGTGCACTAAGTGGACTTTTGTCAGTGGTTCCAACTTGGCAGATGGTGGATGAATTCATTTGAATGCCTCTTCACATGATCACAATGCACCGTCTCCGTGAATGAACGTGAAATATTAGCCAAGGAAGGAACGTCGTTAATCCCTCTTCTTCCTCTACAGGTGCCCTCCATGGACTTCATGGCTATGAAGCGCTCGCAGCTGTACGGCATGGCCAACAATCCCTACTCCACTCCACAGCAGCCAGGGGGTGGTCCTTACCCCCCTAGCCAACAGTACACGTCTCCCCCTCCGCACCGATATCCGATGAGCATGCAAGGGAGGGGTCAAATGGGCATGGCTGGGATGCAGTACCCTCAGCAGCAGGTATGTCAGCAAACCCAAGCACTGCGTCTGTGCCTATGTGCGTGCCTCGCTGTGGCTCGTGAGTGAGTCAGGCCCCTCTACAGTGCCATTCCAGATATTGTAGCTGGTATTATAAGCGATATTGCGATGGGACATTTGCTTCTCGTCGTGAACATTCTCCAGCGATTTTCCCCTGAAGGCTTGGCATGTTCAATTTGAGATACAGCCTAAAATACCAGGCAGCGCATCTCACACCCTGGCATGTGGTGGTGTCACTCCTGTTCATCACTCGGTTCCCCTCAGACTCCCACTTGAACGAGATGGGTTTGATGGTGTGTGTGTGTGTGTGTGTGTGTGTGTGTGTGTGTGTGTGGTATGCGTGGTCTGTGTGTAAGGATCTTCATTTCTCTATGCTTGTTTGATGGAGCATTTCTATGCTTGATTATGAATTTTTACTCTATATACTTCTGTGTGTCTGTGTATGTGCATGTTTGTTTTTGTTTGGGTTGTTTTTTTTGTGTATGCACGTGTCTTTGATTGTGTGTGTGTGTGTGTGTGTAGTGGAATGCTCACTGTGTAGTAAACATAGATGCAGCACACCCAACCCACGTCACAGAATCTGTGCAACACAATAGGCCTGTGTTGGAGACAATAGTGCTTCTGTCTGCTTTATTGAGTCTTAAGTAAATCCCATTTGGACTGGAAGGGTATGTGTGTGTGTTAGAGATAGAGATAGAGAGGAACTATGCGTGTGTATTAATCTGCGTGTACTGTATATACGCGTTTGCGTGCATGATTTGTGTGTGTCCCACATTTCGAGAAGAAAGAACTTCTTTTTTTTTTTGTGCATCTGTGGAAGACAATTTAGTTCCATCAGTGTAGTGAAACAGCAGTAGGGAGCGCCACAGCAAGGGGGAGTGGGGGGGGGGTGGGGGGTGCAGTGTCCCCTGCTGTCACTGCCTACTATATTTAGTCAGCCTGATCTGTTGGTCTGGACTTGGACACCTCTCATGGGGGCAAGCAAGCCTCCACACATAGCAAGACCACAGAGAAAGAGAGAGAGAGAGAGAGATGGAAAGAAAAGGAAGGAAACAGATGGACTGACTGACTGACTTCTTACCTTGTCTAAAAATACAATGCCTATTTGTACAATACATTGTACAAATAGGCATACATGCAGTAGCAGAGAAAACTGATGTGGGACGCTCATGTATTTCCATGCAGAACACTAACACTCTTTCACATTATGCAGTTGTGACATGGGTTGTGATTTTCTAAGGAAAACATCATGTGGAGATAGAAAAGACAATAATAAACTGGGTTACGGTGAGAAGAATTAAAGGGTTACCACACTACGTGAAGATCGATTTACTCATCGTGGGGAGTACATCTCAGAATGTGAAAACAGTTGTATCATGTCTGATGTGGCTTTGGAGGAGCTGGAGGAGCTGTCTGGGAAAATAACTAATAATAGGCTATGTTCACTTTACAAACGCTGGGTTGATGTAGGGAGATGTGGTCGTCGACCAGGCAGCAAGAGAAACTGCATTATGGGAGGTGTTCAAGTGTGACTTTACTAACACGAACTACGTACTAAGAGTCAGGAAATCTTGGGCCTCATTTTGCTGCATCAGTTTTGATAATCCGTTTAAATCTGTGTCATGCAAGTTCCCCAGATTTATGGAAGTTGAACAATGAGTATGATCAAAATTATTTTTAATGTTGTGGCTAACCCAAGCACTGCGTCTGTGCCTATGTGCGTGCCTCGCTGTGGCTCGTGAGTGAGTCAGGCCCCTCTACAGTGCCATTCCAGATATTGTTGGGTTAGGGTTACTCTTTTGGGTAACCCTAACCCAAAAGAGGAAATGTATCTACAAAATAAAATGGGTTTTGTTTCTTCCTCAGCCCTCGTGTATGTTTGAAGTTATACGCTAGTGTAATAAATTCATGTTTAATTAAATACATTTAAATATGTAATGTGTTTCAGCTTAACCACATCAAATCAGGTGAATCCCGCTAGAGTCAGAGGCTACAGAGATGACTCCTACTGCTACTCTAATAACAAAGAGCAGCAATAAAAACGGATCAATATTTCAATCTTCAAATTAACAGCTTTGACAGCAACAGAGTAATTGATGCTAAAAAAATGTCTTCTTATGACAATAAAAAAAAAATAAAATAAAAACGAATAATAACAATGATGACATAAATTGCCAAAGAAGTCGAAAATGCCATGCTAAACCACTAATATGCTCCATCAAATAATCTCATTCTGGTCTCACTGGCTACACTGTGCTCTGCAGTCCTAACAGGGAGGCTCCATCTCAGACTTCATTACCCAAGCTGCAGGTCTCAGCCTCCTCTGACGCATCATGATGATGTCGACACACTCCCAAAATAAGCATTATTGAGCCTGCTCAGGGGTTTTGCAGTAAGAAGTACACACATTTGGGAGCGAGCGGGGGTGTATATGTGTAGACATGCTGTGCATAGAGAGTAATGTGAACACATAATGACGTACAGTCAGTCACACGCACAAAAATACATCCCTGGTACTATTTTGTGATGAAATCCTCGGGCGTATTACATAGGGGAGGCTGAGCGTCGGCGTAGCAGTCACAGCGTAGCGCTATGGAACGTAATTAGTTCAAATAGAATTAGTTGTTCACTCTGGCTATAGCCATGGGAACTGTGCTTCTAAAGTTTCTAATTATCTGGCTCTGGTTTTAAAAGCAGCACCACCGCATTGCCTATCTGAAGCCGGTGAAATCTAGCTCACAGTAATGACTTTGGAGGAGGAGGTTTAATTCCACACTCTCAGATGAGCGTAATGAGCCTCACCTACAGAAAAGCGGTCAGGGGCCTGATCAGGGAGGAGCGGGGAGGGCTGAAAAAAAAAAGGAAAAAAAAGTATGCTCCAGATGTGTGCTGTAAAATATTATGTACATCAAGTCTTAAAGTGACTGTTAATTACATATCAAAAGATGCACCAGACACAATTAAGATGGACATGATTTCAGCTGTGTCTGGGGGAGGAGAAATCAGCCACCCCACCCACTTTCTTAACATCAAACGTTGCAAAACTGTCCCAGGATCAGCTGCAAAGAACAATTTCACCAGCTTGACTGGGGCTGCATCAGCAAGAGGGATTGTGGGTGATGTTGAGACGCGGCGCGCACAATCCTCCATGATGCACCGCACTTCAGGGCTGAGACCTCAGCTTGTCACAGCCAAGCATGCTGGGATGTTGCCAGGCAACGTGACGTCAACAAAGATGTCTGTACGTCTATCTCTGTGATTTTCCCAGGACTGAACGGCTGTGTGTGTCTGTGTGTGTGTGTGTGTGTGTGTGTCTGTGTGTGTGTGTGTAGGGGGTTTTAGCAGAGGAACAAAAGGTCCTCTTTGACTGCCTTTCATTATTATGATTAAATCCTGCTAAAATTAAGCCCCACTCCTATTAAATAAGGACTCCATAGCAATACATACATTTCATGCAGTGGAGGTGTTTGGTATGTGCAGGGGATCACCTCCGTCCTTCACATAAGACTCACACTACAGCATCAAAATTCATCTTTGTAACCGCTTTGATGTGTGCTGCCGATGCACTTACGACCGCTGTTATTACACCTGACTAGAGCAACACTCCAGTTATTGCAAGTAAACGCCATAACCAGGTTTTTGTTTTTGAAATTAAAGGGTCAGTTCACCCATCTTACAAAGACACTTATTTTTGTCACTAATCTTACTTGTGTCTAGCCGTATCATATTTTTAGTTGTCTTTGACCGGGTCTCCAACATTTCCACTGTCGAATAAAGGCATAAAATTCTCAATGAATAGGAGGAAAAACAACCAAAAATTGCATCTAAAAATTTTTTGAAAGCTCTCTCCTCTTTCCACTCATCCATGGTACTGTTTTGTGAGTTTTATTGGAGCTACTTTCTACTAAAGAGACTGTCCCTGAAAACAGTCGACAGCGAGGTCTGTGGATTATCCAGAGTAACAGGGACAGTGTCATTGTTTGATGCTTTCAGCACCACAAACAAAAATCTATTTAACTCCACTGTATTAGGATAGAGGCAGAAATCTCTGAGTTGATAGTACAACAAAACACAGCTATCAGCTAACGGTAAGTGAGAAAGGCTTGTGTGTGTGTGTTCAAGAAGACACTTCAGCACTGTAAGCAGGAGACATATTATTTAGGTACGGGACCTGGATCGTTTATCAATTTTTATTTGTATAATTTCTGTGGCATGTGTACAGCCACAGATCATTTCTGTATTTATCGTTTCCTACAATGTAAACACCTTGATCCGAACTCCACCTTAATCTGGTTGTTCACAGTGGAAGGGTTATTGGTGTATATGTAAACGTACTCACAGTGTGTGTAACCCAGAGGCTACGGCTGACCCTTGAGCGCAGGTTGAGTCATTGTTTCTGGGGAAGCGTGTTTACCTGTTCAGGTCCTAAAGCTCAGTGTTCGGGGCTCTCTTTCTCTTCCACACATGCACGGTCACATACATGCTTGCACAGACGTTTTCCAGTTTACCTATGCGCATGCTGATGTGATCGTACAGGCTCTCTGACACATGCTCTGACACATTCTTAACACTGCATTTCACTACCAATTAAGTACTCTGCTCATGACCTCCTTTTCTTAATCCAGTCATAGGAGGCAAGCACAGACACTGATCTCACTGTTGATGTCTGGGAGAGAAAAAAAACCAGCCTCTCCTATTAGCCTCCAGCAAATAAGCCTAGAACTTGCATTAGGAGTAGTTAGCGTCACGCTGCTACTGCATGCATGTGTGTGAGAGACAGTTTGAGTGCGTCAGAAAGGGTGAGAGACGGAGTGTGCATTTGAAAGAGTGTAAGCAACTATATATGTATGTGTGGAGTGATGGGAGCCAGAATAAATATATCAGCAGAAGAAAAAAAAAAAGAAGAAGAAGAGGAAAAAGAGGAGGACGTAGAAGGAGGAGGCGGGTGTCTTGGGGATGACAGGCCACACGAGAGAAGCGTCTGTTTGGGAAGTGGAATGAAGTTGAAAGAGAAAAAAAAATAGCGCCGCCAATTCTGAGCGTAATTTCCTGTGATGTCAAAGTTGGCAGACGGAGAGGAAAAGGAATTTGAAGGAAACATTAGTGTTTGATGTGAAAAGAGGGGAGGGGTGATGGAGTGGGAGAAAGAGCAGGAGAAAAAAAGATATCCTGGGAAATGAAAGGGAGAGAGAGAGAAAGAGAAAGGAAGGAATGTGTGTATGTTTATGTGTGTGTGTGTGTGTGTGTGTGTGTGTGTGTGTGTGTGTGTGTGTGTGTGTGTGTGTGTGTGTGTGTG
>JBBMJY010000009.1:14460455-14494969 GCA_037833715.1 Toxotes lorentzi | reverse complement strand
GTGTGTGTGTGTGTGTGTGTGTGTGTGTGTGTGTGTGTGTGTGTGTGTGTGTGTGTGTGTGTGTGTGTGGAGGGGGGTTGAATGTGTCAACGAGTCAGGCAGAAACCATTACCAGTGTTGGCTGTTTGTTCCTTACACACTGGGCCAACTTAATAGAAGCCAAGCATTTAAAGTCAAGTGGAAATGTGGCTGACCCGCTGCCTGTTCAGTCCATACGAACCACAACACCCCTTCAGAAGCCCTCCATCCTTCACAGCTTTGTAAACCTTTTATCCAGCCCCACTCTCCTTTTTAAAGATGATTTTTTTTCAGGCATTATCTTTATTCAATAGTCATCATTTGGCAAAAAAAAAAGAAAGAGCAGAAAAACAGTACATCTGTGTTCTTTAAAAATCATGTCTGTTTTTCTTTCGTCCGGGCAACAGCTGTGTACAATCCTACATAACTTCAACATTTTGAGATTATTCATTCTTTTTTATTCACTTCGTGTGTTACATTTATGCCACACAACAACGTGCTTTCAGTGCTTTTCAGACCAGCTGAAACCACTAAACTAAAATCAGTGTGAAGCAGTTGTCAGCTAAGAATTTTACTGCGTTTTGAAAATAGTGGTAAATACTCAATAAAACTTTTATCTAAATGAAATGGTGATAATAATAATAATTTGGTGTAATGATGGCTGAATTCCATTAAGGTGTTTCAGTTTCAGGCTCCCTTTATTGTTCGTGCTGCCTCACTGTCACACTGAGAACCGGAATTGAATTATGATTTTTGGCTACGACATTCATATTCACACTACCATCAACTTTAGCATTTTTAATTATACATCTTATATTTGGTAAACAACTATGGAATGGGCTTCATCTTCTCTCCTGATAGAGATTATTATTATTATTGTTGTTGTTGTTGTTATTATTTCCGTTTACATACTATTTACATACTGATAGCAAAAAGAAAAGTGAGAACAGAAGAAGAGAGCGGATGTGTGAAGGTAGGTGAAGTGAACATTTGAAGGGCTTATGTGCCTAATTCACCCCAACGGGCTCAAAGCCTTGACTCTGTCTTCTTTACTTAGCTCTTCACACTTGAAGAACATGAAGCCAGTGTAGGAACACCATTTTTTTTTTACTTGCAGTTACTGTTCATGATCCAAATGTGAAGACAAGTGTCGTCCCACCACCAGGCCTTTGCTACAGCAGACATTTGTCATAGCAGTAAAAGCAACGATGTCGCTAGTAACATTGAAGGATGGCCCCGTTGCATTCAAGTGTCCCAATAAGATATGATGGAACGACACTGAGCAGATATGCATGATACCAAGACACTAAAACTGAAGCAGCTAAATGGAATTCAGCCATCATTCATTTTATTATTCACACCTGTGCTTTATTATCAGCTCTCTTAAGATCAAGAGACAACAACTAAGTAAGTTTGTGGAAAAACGTTTCGTCCATGATGTTTGTATCCTCTGACTAAAACTCGCCTGAGAGAAACAGACATAAATGCAGATTAATTACAGCAGAATTTGTGAATAGACTTTACAAGGGCAGGAAGTACTGATTGGGCCTTTAAAGTTTCCATTAAAACAAAAAGCTGTAAAAAAATTCTTGTCTGTCCAAACATCATCTTGTGGGATATCGACTTCAGGGAGTTAGATGGGTAATTTACGGCATCGATTGGGCCTGGCAGGGGGGGTTCCTCGCCGACGAGGAGAGCAAGGGCCACTTGGAAGCACTTAGGGGCCCCGGGTGCTGGGGTTGTCTGTGGGGTTAATGCAGCCAGCGCTGCTAGCTCTGACGGATGGCTGGGAAGCCCCAATAAATCAGCCCCTCTGCCAGGAAAGATGGAGAGAGAAAGAGGAGGGGTGGGGGTCTACAAAGGGGACCACTCCAGCCTCATCACACCCCTCCCTTTTTGAAAGGATCTTGAAACATCGGAGGCTCGCTGTTCAAAGTGCACATCTCAACCATGCAGATACACACCCACACAACACACACTTTTCTTTCTTCTCTCCACTCCACACAACTCCAGACCTGCACTCCATGGCAGCCCATGGAACTCTGGGAACCTTACAATTGAAGAAGACATTAGGAGAGAGGGACAGAAAAGGAAGAGAGGGTTAAAAGAGGAGCGTAAAAAGGATTGAAAGGAAAGGAGGACAACGATATGGAAAGGCTGATTAATTAAGGGTTCCTCTCTGGCTACAGAATAGATGAAGTTTCAAGATCAATTAATTAGCAAGCTAGCCTACGCACGTCAATGGCTCTAATAGCCTGCTCTCATTTGTAACTTTTATTACCCCGCTGCTGTAGAGTGGCTCTCAGCCAATCAGATGCCACGTGGAGATGATGCTATGTGGCCATTAACTGGAAAGGGGGGAGAAAACCCCTTCCCCTTCACAGGCCAAAGTGATGCTATCAATTATATCAATGTGTGTACGCTAGCTCTAACATGGAAGAAGATAGCAACACAGAGCATCTATTAGTGGATTTCTTTTTTTCATCCACTCAGGACACGCTTGGTATACACATAATAAATAAGACTAAGTTGTGATAAATAAGATATGACCCAGTGGATTACGCTTTTTCATGTGAGCCATTAGTTAAATTACATACCCAGCTGTCTGTTAATTCACGCTGTTGCATTAGTTGTATGAGCTGCAAACTCCATCATTCTCGCTCAGGCAGGTGAAATGATGGTGGAATTTAATATAATTTAGTGGTGAATGCAGGCAAGCGGTGTAAAACGTCACGAACGGCGTGCTTTTTGAAAGATCCAGGCCCGGCGCTCTCTGTGTCTGCAGCGCTCTATATGTGCCTATTGATAAGATAAAAGAGCAGAGAGATGAAAGTGGAGCGAAACGGAGGGAGCGAGGAAGAGAGGGGAAAGAGAGGGGATGCTTTACGTCTTTGCCGAGTTACAAGGGGATTAGTTGCTGCTCTAATTGGCTCACCGAGAATTCATCTCAGTTTTCATCCAGATTAGAGATAGATTTTTACACAGGTCAAGTCTGCTCCGGCATCTCAGTTTCTGGGCTTCATTTGTAGAGCGGAGACGTGGAGACGTGACACACCGTCAACATTTGAAAACAGATCTGAGACAGCATAGATTGGGATGATCAAGGTGTTACTTAGATTTCAGGCTCTGTATACTGGTGTTTGGTTTGTATGAGAGAATATGAAGACGGAGTCCAGTTTTATGGACTATAGAGTGGAACTTCAGAGAGGGTCTAAGATACCATATTGACTGGAATATAACCACCTGAATTTTAAGATGACTCCCACCTGTTTTTGAAGATAATAGTAAATAGAGTCTCTTATTAAAATGTCGTTGTTTAAAGAAAATACGGTCAAAATAACATAATGATAGTCTCCAAATGTTTTAAATTCCATAATGTCATCTCAAGAGAATCATCATCATTGACTGGTGGACTAATATCAATCAGTAACGCTCTTGGAAGCACCTGCTGCAATTGTATTCAGGTGACTACTGTTTTTCCTCAAAAGTACCAGAGAAGGTCAGAGGTCACAGACAGATGCAGATGACAGGATATAGAGGTTTACGCATGAATACAAGGTGCTAATTTAGTGAAGGCTCAGTACACTAATGTGTCAGTGTCTGAAGTGCTGATCCTTCCGAAAGTGTCATGGCCAACCTATGTCTTCCTGCCTGTAACCCTTTCACCTCATCCTCCTGACATCCCCAACACCTGATTCATCTCTAACACACCGTACTGTATCCCCACTGACCTGAAGGAACTCGATAATCCATCATGTCGATGTTATTTAACACAGCGGCGCCTCAGAGCGTCAGCATCCGAGGGAAAAAAAAAAAGCCTCGCAGCAGGAGATGTAAAATATGAATATAATCTCCTGTTCCGATGTCGACCGCTAATGGTGAGCAAGCGTGTTTCAACTGGAAGCCCCCACCCTCCCTCTGCCTCCTCTCACTCCCTCACCCCCTCCCTGTTCAGATGTAATTGACATGACTCCTACACAAGTTCGAGCCTGTCATCACAGCAAGCACTGAAAAATGAGCCGAGCCGCCGTGTGCTGAAATGGTTGATCTAAAAGAAGTTTTAGGGCTATTTGGTGCTGAATTCTGATGTTTACATGTATCGCGAGCCTTCTTTCCTTCTTCTCCGCTTTGTAATTTAGTGATGACTATTTTCTATCTGTTAAAACCGAATCCAGTTTTGAGTTAGATCTCGCTTTATGGTAGCTTTTCACCCACTAAATTTCTAGTGAACACTGAGAAATTCTGTGTTAAGAAACATTTCAAGTGATCAGTGATCTCTCTTACACTGTCTTCGGGAGAGCTTGCTATAACTGCTCCTTCAGTATCAGCTACTGAACCCTTTTCACCCCCCTTCCATTCAGATTTGCTTTTTTTTTTTTTTTTTTTTTTTTTTGCTGTCCCTCTTTCTCAATTTCCCCCTCTCTCTTCTGTCTTTCTTGGCCCCAGATTGGGGTCAGGAGTTTAGTAGGGGAAAAACATTTGGAGCGGGTGGCACAGGGCCCAGAGCCTCTTGCGAAAAAATAAAAAAAATAAATCGCTGTTCACACACACATTACGAAGAGCATTAACCTGCCCTGCTCTGCCTCTCCAAATGTCTCCATTATGGCTCTGCCTGGAACAACACAGCCACCACTAGTCGCAGTCAGCCAGCAATAAAACGCCTGATATCAGCGGCCTTTCTTTTTTTTTCTTTCTTTCTTTTTTTTTCTTTACTCCGTCAATAGATGTGAGCAGAAATGGAGAATTAGAGAGAGAGAAAAATAAAGGAAGACAGACGGGGGGCAGAGAGCAATGTTTGGCAGTCTTCAGAAAGGGATCCGAGATGAAAATATATATATATATAAAAAAAAACACGCTTGTGTGTCTATCAGTCGATGGCTACACTATCTGTTCTCTTTCACTCGCCGTCAGTGTGATGTTGATGTTATCACCAGACCGATAAGTCACAATCTTCTAATAGAGAGGCTTGTGTTTTCATTTGGGAATAAAAATCCTGCAGTATATGAAGTGCACCATGCTTTATACAAAAAAAAAAAAAAACAACAGCAAATAATCAGTAGTCTGCTTTTTCTTTGTTGCCTGAATGTGACTGCGTTTCTTTATTTTTACATTTATTTCTGGCTTGATGTGTACAGTCTAGGTTCAGGTTACTGGGATGTCACGATTGAGAGTCCTGTATATCACTCCCCCCATCCCTCACTCTTTCTCTCACTCCTCCAAGGGCAGCTCATTCCTGAGGCGTCAAGGGCCTCCCGATGTGTGAGGAGGGGGAGGAGCGAGGGAAAGAGATATCAAAGAGAGGTACTGCACGACGGAGAGCACCGTCACCTTGGGGGGAGAGATACGAGGACGATGACGAGCACGGTGATGCATCCCCTCTTCCATGCCTTATGTTTAATCATGAGACCATTGATGCTGATCCTTTCCTGCGACGCCTCGCATTTCGTTAAGGGGGACTCACCTTCGCCTGCAACTCACAAACCAGCACCGGTGTTCACATGTCGTTGTGGTATTGGCTACAAGCGGCTGATGTTATCGCCACAAGGAGCTGAAGACGCTGGTTGATTTGTTTTTGGTCCTGAGTGTAATGATAACCTTTTGTCATCTCAGCTCGGTTGTGATAAAACTAACGTGTTTCTTTAGATTTCAACTTCATATGTTACAGAAATGGGGAGAGGTGATGTTACCTGATGTCACATTACCACAAACAGACTGAAGCAACAGTGTGTTGCTTAAGTCTGGACCAACATAGTCGGTGTCTTGTTGTCATTAATGCACTTGTGCGTGCAAGGTTCTTCGCAATGAGCCTGTGGTTCAAAACATTTTAACATACACTAAATTATAAAGCTTTTTGTAGTGTTATAACTAACTTTCTATAATTCATTGCCAAACTAAGTGTTGTCAAATAGAAAATTAAAGCATAAGAAAAAGTAAAGTTCCCACACAACAGCAGCACTGAGCAAAACAAAGATCCAATGCTTTGGTTATAGAGCGTCGTCAGACATCCGATACACGATGTGAAAATTTTGGCATCTTTAGAACAGAGCCACAGGCTGCAACAACCATTCAAAAGGGAAACCAAATCTCAAACAGTTGAAACAATTACCACATCAGTTATTAAAAAAAAAACCCTAAAATGAGACAAACAGTACACATCAATATCCATAGAATACAAATGAAAATTTTTAAAAAAGAAAAGAAAAAAGAAAACAAGGAAAATGGTTTTTAAAGATTTTTTTTAAAACATAATAGTCAAATCATTTAAGAAACCCCTTTCTGGTTTTGTATTTCCTGCAGGAAACTTTTCCTACGATTCACTGACAAAACAATCCTAGTCATAAAAAGTGAACTTGAAAATATAAGTTGCTGTTGATTTTTTTTTTTTTTAATGCGATCAGCACACATCACCATCAGCCAGCAAGTCAGCAAGTGATGTAGGGAGGGATTTATCAGGTGTTGTTAAAGACCTCATAGAAGATACTGTATAATCCTTCAAGAAAAGATGAAAACCCTTCAAAGGCTCCATGTCATCTTACTGGTTTTATGTGGGTTTTTTTTTTTTTTGTCAATATCTAAACCATGATGAATTCTTTCTTTCCTTCTTCTTTCCTTATAAGAATTTTAAGACATGATAAGTCAGACAGGAAAAGGCAAACGAAAGATGCAGGTCAACTGAAAAATGTCACACCTGGATAGTTTAAATGTTTCAGCCACTTATGGCAAATAAGCTGTAGAAAAATAGATGAGGCGACTGCCACAGTTGTCACAGTTATTTTGATACCGGTATACTTATTCGTTCTTTTGACTGACAGATCTGTCAACACTGCCATTTCTCCCTTACTGTTTCCCTGCTGCGCTCGCCTGCTGAAATTTCCTTTGATTATCTGCCTTTAAGTTTGCTTTTAGATTTACTAACTGAGCCTGGATGAGAAGAATGTCTCCGTTTCATTTTGCACTCTGTTTACAAATGTAATTATTTTAATGCAGCCAGCTTTTGCATGTTCCCGCCCAGCCTTCCAGTGATGCTGTGGTTAACCCATGTCACTGTAATTCCATTTTAAAAGAGCAGTTGTCTGTCAGTAGGTGCAGTAACAAAGCCTACAGTTATATATGCTTATCTCCAAACATCTTGCCATGACTAGAACATATTACATAAATAATTTGGAGCATTGTGAAATGCTCCAAATTATAGCCGGTATAGCCAGGGGGCTGTTATAGGTGATTTACTAAAAAAAAAAAGAAAAAAAGGATTACTAAGGAAATATGGCTGCCATTGAGACAAACACACCTAACTTGCTACAACAAGTTCTTGATCAATTGCTGTCCTTGTATGATTAAGTCAAAGTAATGAAATAAAATTGAGATATGTTTAGCTTGGTGCCAAGTTACTTAATGAAACCTGGACAGGATGATATATAAAAATGTCAATTTGAATCGATGACGTTAGGCTTTCAGTGTAATGTATGCTAATGTTAGCAAAGCAGGTATATGGTATTACGGCATCCATCAGTTGCTTCACGGGATATAAATATAATATAGTGCAAACAGTGTTTTCTATCATTTCTTTTCATCAGTGTGCCCTACAGTTACTGCAGTTAGGGTTGTTAGATTTCTTTGCTAGTATTGTTATTAGCTGCATGTTTCATCATTTCCACCTGTATAGATGAGGGATGTGAAACGATGTGCCATGTTTTTTTTTTCTTTAGTTCTTGCCAAAGACATCAGGGGGTTTGTTGAGTATGCTTTATTTGTTTTATTATCTATATACTAACTGAGAATTATATAATACATATAGTGCTATATTTTATAGTGTTGTTATACAGTATGGAACTGGGTCAGAGACAGGCAGTTCACTGATCAGCCCGCTCCTCTCTGGTTGGAGACATGCCAGTCAGTGTACACAGCAAACAGTTCTCATTCCTGTCCAATCAGAACTCAAACTACTTGCTGCTGTTCCACCCCGGCTCGTTAATGGTAATTCATTCTTTTCGTCTGTCCGTCTCTGCCTCTCTTATTTGTTCCTTTTTGATCCACTAAAACTCCTTCAAGTTTTCTTTCGTCTTCATCACTGTTTCACATTGTCTCCTTTCCTCCTCCAAGGCTCTGAGGCTCTCCTGCCTTCCTCAGCTTCTCTTTTACACTCGTCTGTGTTGCCCCCTTTCTCTCCACATATCTCTCTGTCTGCATCACCGTCTTTATCTGTCTCTCTCTGTCTCTCTCTGTCTTTATCGTGTGAAACATCGCTTTATCCATCCCCTTTAAGTATTTCAGTCTGTAACACCCTTCTTCTATCTCACTCCTGCCTATCTCCCCGTATCTGTCTCTCTAAACATCTTCCTTTGCCACCGTCTCTCTATCTCTTCACGTCTGTTTCATTCCTTTTTATGTTGTTTCTCCTCTGTTTCACTCTTTGTCAGCTCACCTGACTTCCTAGTTTTTTTTAGTTTTAAGTCTTCACTTCTGTGGTCTATGGTGCTAATTCAGATGCAGTGGCTGCTTGTGCCTGTCATGCCTGTCAGTGTGTGAACGTGTGTGCGTTTAGGGGTCGGGGTGGTGGCTCTGCTTAGCGCTCTGGTTGGCTGAGCCCATCTGTCACTCAAAAATGGGCGACCTGTGGTCCCCGGTCGCCAGCCAGCCGTATCGCCACTTCGACAGAATTATGAAAATTCCTGTCTATTGCTCATTGGCCCAATTGAATTACAAGCAGTTCCTTGTTCCGTGCAAGCTTTTTGAACGGCTGATTTAAGGCGCACACACGTGTGAGAACACACACACCGCTGCCTTGGATGAGGGTTAGCATTGTTATTTATTCCCTCCATTTGCAGAGCAGGAAGATATTGTCTGCCTTTTCATATGACTCTTGTTTTGATAGATTTTTGATTGAGTTCCTCTCCGTGTATGTGTGCGTGTTTGTGCCTTTGTATCTTAATATGCCGCCAAGGCTTTTGTTTTCATCACACTGTTTCTGCAGTTTATGGTGAATTATTTGCTTCGCAGGACGTCTATTCTGTGTCATTTCTCCCTACAGCACTTCACATCTGTTGTCATTTCATTACAGACATTTATTTGACACTGTGTGCCTGCCAAGACACACTCTGGATAAATCACACTGTTATTTTGTCTGCTTCCACACACCTGAGTGGAAGGAAAAGGCAGAAAATGGTCTTATTTTCTACTTCCAGCAGTTATTTTTATTGGTATAAGCAACAGCACAGCAAGTCTGTTTATTACGAAGCATATTCTCAGTCAAAGAGAATCAGGTTTCAGTGAGCTGCTGTGTACTCAGTAGGTACAGTACATTCATACAGTCTGCCCCAGCGATCAAACAGAAGCTGCATTTGAATGACTCTTTCTTCCCTCCCAAAGTCACTGTGACAGGTTGCTACTTGTTAGACCTCCAGTCTGCCTGCCATCTCCATGCTTATTCGACTGACTGACTGGCGGCATTTCTGTTTCTTTTTTCGTTCCTCTCCGTGTCTGTCTTTCTGCTCACTTACCTGATTGCCTGTCTACATGCTTGCATATCTGTCAGTCTCTCTTCTCGAACACACTGAAAACTGTCGTTCTTTTGAGGGTCCCCCATGACAAGTGTTTCCACAGGAAGTAGTTATAGACATGTTGAAATGCATGCACCATACTTCAGGTCTGCATTTAGAAAAGTCACCTTAGACCTTGATGACAACTGTTACAAAAGTGTTTAAACAAGGGATCTGTAGCATTTAGGTGTAAAAACAGGACACCAGAATATTCCTGGGCAGTTCTTGCATGGAGAGTAACGTTATTAGTGTCAGGCAACACTAAATGGTATGCAGCCATTATTGATGTTGTTAACGACTCCTTTAACACCTGCTTAAATTTGTACATAAGTGGTTATCAGAGTTATTTCATTCTTAAGTAGTTTAAAATCCAGGAAATGGGAATCGTGTAACATGGCATCATAGAAGAAGCTCTACACACTTATTTTTCTCCATCCAGTCACTTTGTCCTGACAGAAAGCAAAGAGACACAACCGCCGTAACATTGGTGTGTTGAAGATTTCTCACTCCGCCGTGCTTCTTGGCTGTGTCCCCAGTGTATTTTTACATATAAAATCTCAGCAACTCAAACTGACAATTTTAAAGACAACAGAAACTAGTGTAGTTTGTTATTTATTCATTAGGTTTTCATGCTTTTCAGGGTTATTTATGGCACCAAGAGGATTTTTTGGGGGGGTGGGGGCAGAAACTGAAAGAACAATTCTCTGTTAACCCTTTCTCTCTGCCTGCATCTATCTGTTCCTCTGTCTGTCTGTCACTGTCTTCCCATATCTGTCTGTCTGCCCATCATTGTATTTGTCTGAGAAAGGAACCCACCCACGGTTGTCTGGTCTCGATCTCCATAGCGACCTAATCCTCACCAATCCCAGAACAGTAGTGTTCCAGTTGAGACCCACTGTGTTACACCACCCTGTCATCACTGATCACTGGATAGAGCTGCTTCTGTTTTATCGGAGTGGCTTTGATCCACATCTAATGACATCTGTGTGTGTGTGTGTGTGAGTGTGAGTGTGAGAGACAGAGGAAGTGAGCATTTGTTTGTCTTTCTTACTCTAACAAATCCCGTACACAGACAACTTGAATTCATGTGCATTCATTTGAGTATGTCGGTATGTCAGTTCTGTGCCTGTAAGTGTGTGTGTGTGCGTGTGTGTGTGTGTTGCCCTGGCTGGCAGTAATGAATCCAGTGGTGCTGTTGGCATGAGCAGGGCCATGCTATTAACCTCTCTGCCAGCTAGACTGATCTCACCCTGTCTGTCTGTCTCATCGGCCTAATGACACACTCTCACACTCACACAACACGCACACACACAGACCTGTCCTTTCTAATCAAATTTCCATTGAAGTGAAAAGTATTCTACATTGTCCAATCATCTCTATTCAGAGAGTCAAAAAGCTTCTGCCAGCGTAGAAAAAAGATTTCTTTTTTTACCACCCACTCAAAGGAAGTTACACTTCAAAACTATTTCAAACATATTAATCTCCACTAGCCCTCTGCAGCCAGATCAGATTTCACTATATTTTACATGAACCATCAGTTTCAACAAGGCTTTTATGAGTAGGATTTCTCACTCATGACGGTCACAGCAAAGCTACAGCTCTTAATGTGTGCTTTTTGCCTTTGATCTGACAAGGCCGTAGTGTAGTAGATACGTCACATCGGATTCCCCTGTAACACCATCATTTGAGATTATAAATCACTCTTGAGTTTGGGAGACTTTTACTTTGCCAAGCCTGTCGTGGAAGATTTAAAGGGACATTTCAAAGTATAGAGCTCGGGGGCAAAAGCTGAAGGTGGACTGTGAGCTTTGTGCGCGCCCCAAATTACAGCCTGTGTGCACGTTTAATGAGTTTGTGGCAGCGCTGCTGGTCGTCACTGAATAAAAAAGCAGCATAACATGATGGGGAAAAAATATGACAAGAAAAGTGCTGTCATATTGCTTCAGCAGTGGTCGTAAATGTTGTTTAATAGTCTGTACTTGGCTTTTGTGTGTGTGTGTGTGTGTGTGTGTGTGTGTGTGTGTGTGTGTGTGTGTGTGTGTGTGTGTGTGTGTGAGGGGAGCTGCGTGAATGAGAAAACCCCAGCCTCCATAGGAAATCCTTAGAGGAGTGAGCAGCACCTGGCGCTGTCTGTAGTCATAACAAACGACAAGGAGGGATTAAGACTACATTTGTATTGGTGCCAGCTTGTTACACGCACTCCCTGTTCACATTCTCTCTCATAACCACTGTGTAATGCAGCATCGACACTTGGCGTGGCTTCGCCCTCGCGAGTTAGTTTTTTAACTGCACTGCTCTGGAATGCCCCGGCTCGTCCATGTGTCTCTCATTAGGGTTACGGCCTGGGACTGGCCTGCAGTAATATCCAACACACCTCATCCCATCTGTGAGCTGACTGAGATGGAGATAATGTAGAGAGGAGGATGCATTTGGCAAGCCAGAGGACATAAAGTTAGAGTTTTCAGTCGTGCGAGTTCATTAGGCAGAGGACTGCTGGGAGACCGGTGTCAGCCTGGTCTGAGCTAAATTAAGAGCTTTAGCTGAGGGACAAACAGATGAATTGGAAAATGGACAGAGGCCAGGTTGTGTAGGCTCATGTGGGATGTTTTTGTTTTTATTTTCCTGTCATTCCAAGAGTATTGTAGGTTAGAAGACTTTCTTGCTTTCATGTGACTACAGCATGTCACCTGGCACCTGCTGTTATAGCCTACTAACTGTACCTAACAGCCTCTCTCCAGTGCTTTTAATTTAAAGTCAGTTAGGTTTTTGCTGCAACCTTGGCCCTGACCTTAATATCTCCCCTGTAACCAATGTGTGATTGGTTGTTTCAGCAGGTGGCGCCGTATGGCCAGCAAGGGATGGGGGGCTACAGCCAGCAGCAGCAGCAGCAGCAGACGGGGCAGCAGGGAACCCCTCCATACTTCAGCCCCCCTCAGCAGACCCCCACAGGCCCAACCCAGAGCCCCTACCTACAGCCTCGACCGCCACCACAACAGGTACAAACACATACACTCCTTAGACTCAAGGACCCTGATGCACACCATACTGTTTACTGTGTGGGCAAAAAACTGGCTGAGACACTCAGTTGTAACCAAGCCTAAAGTCCCCTTTGTGTGCCATGAACAGTAATGGAAGTGATTACCATAACTCAATAAATAAAAATGAATAAATATCTCAGTTGCACATAGATGCGCAGATGTCACCTACCAGATGTAACATCAAGAATAAAATTTGACATATCAGCAGGAAAAGGATTTCATCCAAATCTTTTTCCATGGTTTGCATTTTAGTATTTTAGTAGTGCAGAGATTAGAGTGTGTATGTGTGTGTGTGTGTGTGTGTGTGTGTGTGTAAATGATCCTGCGCGGTGTGTTGGTGGTCCAACATGCCTGATCTGTGGGTCGCATTATTGCCTCGCATTATTCATGAGAGGTATTTTAGGTAAATCTCACTCTCTGTGTTTTCCGTATATCTTCTTATCCCCTTCACTCTCTCTCTCACACACACAAACACACACACACAAACACTTTACAGAAACAGTCCATTTGAATAAGTTCACAAACTGGATAGTCATAGTCTATAAACACATATTGTACCTTTCCAAGGCACACAAGCCCGCCAGTGCAAACCCAATCCTCAGCACAACGAAGGGCCTGTTCCGCAGATATGGATCGAGACTTGTCCTGCCAAGTTTCAGCATGATGTTCTGTAGAGGTTTTCCATTGGGAAGCTGTGTTCAAGCAGTTGTTTTTGAGCTAAGCGAAGGCTGCCCATGTGTTTCCCATCCACTCTGCAGCCAGAGGGATCTATCAGCCCGCGTGGAGTAACTCTGGCTAACAGCCCTGCCCTGGATTAGAACAGAGCAGAACAAAACGGAGCAGGAGATAGAACAGGACGAGACGGGAGAGATTACAGAGAACAGAACTGGACAGGAAAGGATAGATCAGATAAAACAGGGAGGGAGAGGAGAAGACAGGAGGAATCAGATGAGTGAAGCAGGGGTGCCCCGAGCCACTCTCCAAGATCGGTGCAAGGCGTATTTCAGTTCATCAATATTGGCTACATTAGTCCATATCCAATCCTAATGCAGTCCATTACAACAAGAGGAGCGCAGTGTGGAGCAGAAGAGTGGAGTGAAGTAACATTACTCCAGCACGATACTTAAGAACAGTTTTAAATTACTCTATTTAGCACTTTACTAGAGTATTTTTATAGTCTACCTTGTCATTCCTCTGCATTTTTATATTTCTGTGGGACATTTACTGTATTAGACATTTGTGGTTCGCGATTACTTTGCAAATTAAGATTTTACATACATCACAAACAAGAAGTTAATAAAACATGATGCATTTATATGGATTTAGATATCCAAGAGTACATAAAGTATCTCATAGGAATACCACCTAGATGAGCCATAGCATTTACCTAGACAGCCACAACAGTTTCATATTTTGAAAGGACATAGTCTTTATTATTCTTGATACTTGGTCATACTTTAAAAGTACAGTATTTCCTGCTTTCGAAGCCTTTAAAATCCAGGATGTAAGTGTTATTACCACTTTTATATTTATTTTGTACAAGCTCTGAGTGTTTCTCACATTTCAGAGAAGTATAATCAAATAAACAGCAGCCAACACTTGAAGCCCATATCCACATTGACAGCTCATAGTTAGGGGGCTGAACAGGACATCACTGTACAGAATAGTACACAGCACAGATCGGGGTATTTTAAGAAAAATCTGCTACCTGGTTCCCTCGGCAAAGAACCTTCCTGCAGCATTTAAAGCAAGGTACAGCACAGGGCAGCATGAACAACAATATTTCCGAGCATCCTTTTTATTTTATATTTTTTAGCACAGGCACTGAATTGGCCATAAGTGGTTCACAAATGTGAGTCGACTTATTTAGCATCAGCACAAGTTGAAGCCATTTGGCAGTGGTGTAGTTCTGTCTGTCGCGGTAGTTATACTGTGATTTACTGAGACGTAGTTAAACCTTCCTTTCGACAGCCTTGTATATTGAGCACACCAAGACAAATAGCCAAGCAAAAAGCCATTGTGAACACAAAAGTAGGTTGTCAAAAAGGGAAATCGTTAGTCTTAACATAGTAATTTTCATACTGAGTGAACATTTCAGCCATCATGCCTTTTGTCTCACACTGAAAAAAAAAAAAGCACTTACTCTTGTTTCCTCACTTAACATGCTCACACACACAGACTGCACAGCCTACTGAACAAACATTATTCACTCTAACTGGGAGAGGCTGAGATCCATGGCCACGTTGACATTTTGTGACAGCAATGGTGTGTTTTCATCATCGCTGATGATGTGGCAGCAATTGACCCTCGTTGACATTTATACATCAGGTAGTTCAGCCCAAGTACTCTGATTGGCCAAAGCCCTATTTCACCTGTGCTGATAGGTCTCATATTGGTTGCTATGCCAACCACTGTGGCGACCAGGGAGCTGGCTTCCCTCGTTTGTCATTGTTATGCATGCACGCCACTTTAAGGGAAAACTGCGTTAACAAGCTCACATGCTTGTTAACGCAGCATAAAAGCCACAATACCCTCAGGAGACACAGCATCAACGTTGCATCCCGCTGTCTTCACCTATAATCAAGAAATCCTTCCTATGTGTCAGAGCTATATCGCATTTTATGTCCCACGAACACAGCAGGCAATATGCTGACACCTCCTGGATCCCGTCTGCTCGCCATCAGACTACAGACCCAACTAAATCCACTCTTTTCCATCTGCTAATAGGCTCCCAGCTCCCATACCTTTACATTTGAGTTACATTCTTACGTTTTGTCCTGGAGCGGGAAATGAGCTTTAACAGGAAACCCAGCTTTTTAATGAACAAGTACAGTTAAATGACTGGCTTTCCAGCCAGCAGCCCAGTTCATCTGAAACTTAACGGGCTTGATATATACACTATGTGTAAATGGAAATGTACAGTTGGTAATAAGCTAGATTTCTGGAGACAGAGGTGGGTTTTGGCATTTACGTGAGTGTACTTTGCATTGAGCTGTACCATTTCCATCTTGCATAACAAATGCAAAGTCCAGGTCCAAGCACTCACTTGATTCCAGCAGTCTATGTTCAAGTAATTACTGAAAATACACAATATTGATCATTAAAAAACATGACATTTTGCACATAACAAAAAAACAGCCTGTGCAGTGGCATTAAGACAAAGTTAATTGCCCATTGATTGAGCGAGCGAGCGTTTTAGAGAGGGAAAGAATATCAGAAAATACCAGAATAAATTTAAATAACAAAGAAACTAGGTCTCTGTCTTTGATTTTGGATCCAAGAGTAAACATGTTTGGAAATTGTACTTTCACATTGCAGTTGGCCAAGATTACAAATAGAAGATTTGGTGTGCTTTCAGCTCAGTGCTGTATTGCTTTCATTTTTCTGTTCTGAGCGAGTGTGCGTCTTTCTATCAGTTTTTGTAAATGTGTGCGCGCGTGTGTCTGTGTGTACACTAATCAGCCGAGTGCACTGCAGCAATTCTGAGCTGTGAAAAGGTCAAACGGTGACCTTTGTCTGTGATTCTGGGCTGAAATGAGACATGATGTGAGCCGCACAGAACGGATTACACGCACACACACACATACGCACAATTGCAAGCGCACGCCAGATTAGGGTGTCATTGTGGTTTTGACCCCTGTTTTTTGACCCCGCATTACTCTGAGAAATCCAAGCTGAAAAGTTCTTTATTTTGTTCTTCCGGCGCTCTCCGTAGTTCCTTTTCCCCCCACTCCACTCCCATTAACCCTAGCTAGAGGACATCCTCCAGTTGATGGAACCATTCCAGCTGCCTTTGACACAGAATTTGCTCTGCAACCGACCGCTATTAGTTGGTTTTGTCACAAATCGAAGTGAAAATGCCGTCTTTCTTTGAGTCTATTGCACTGCTGTGACCTCATCTGATTGCGAGGAGCAGAGCAGGCTAAAAAGACATTTCTAAGACATCAAGGCTGATACGATGAAAAGGCTGATGATACAAAAAAAAATATATATATATATATATAATATCACATCAGGGAAGAAGTAGGTTTTGAAAAAATAAATAAATGTGGGTGGTTTGCTGGTGTAGTGAGTGCTGTGGGTGTTTGAGAACACCAGTTATTTTTAAAGTGATGATTGTGAGACGTAGCTCTCAGAAACACTGCGACATATACTTTAACTTAATTGATTGAGATGACTTTTTGACCTCACACACACCACTTGGTTTAGTATTTTTATGTAAGCATGTCACTTTCAACCAAACGCTGTTGAATCAAGGCTCGCTATTGTTACAACTAATAAAATAATTTCTGAGAAATATATTTAAAGCGATTATATCTGGAAGTATATTTTTAACAGACGCTATAAATATCATGACACTAATGTTTTTGGTCTGATTGTTGGCTTCAATTACGGCGCGAGACAAATTGCTTAAAAGGAGAAAACTGGTGCCCTTTCTTCCTCTTCTCGGCCATATTACACTTGACACACAACAGATGAAGTGCATGATATTTTGTCACTGTCTAATACTTTATACCTCATAAAAACAGAAATGAGAGAGCAGTAATCTTAAGAATTTGGAGATAATTTTTTATGACATGTTTGGTTTATTGGGTAGTATACTGGAGTGTGACAGGATAGACTGAGAGGGAGGGAGGGGGGTTCAAATGCAGCAGTGGCCAGCTGCCAGATTCAAACTCATAACGTTGTGGGAACATGGTGCTAGCTTTGATCGGCTATTTCATGGAGCAGCCACTATTTAATTTTTCGCTAAGAAACAGTGTGTTAAATTTGTATTTAGAGAGAAAATGACATGTAACAGAATATAACTTTGCCATTTAGTATAATATAAAGTGCATGGTGAATATGCCACTGAGTGGTATTTAGGTGAGTGGAAGACTTGCTGGGATTTGACTGCTGGTCTTTGAAGAGGGAAGTCATTCCCTGTGACATTTACTCCCCGTAGTAAAAACCACCTATCCACTCTCCTCTGTGAAACTGATCCCACTGGTCGTTTCCTCTATTGGCCTTAACTATTTCCTCTTCCTGTCTGAGAGTAGGCTCAGGGGAGCGGTGCTGGGGCGTAGAGGAGCTCTCAGCTGATTGGAGGAGACAAGCTCATTTTACAGGGACCAGCATGGAGGGAAGATGAGTCATTGGTTCAGATGCTGCTTAGTGATGCTCATGAGCACAACATCACATGTCCTCCATGTGGTGCAAACTAAATAAACAAAGGATGATCGCTCGAAGGCTATCAGTCGTCCACTGACTATGTGTGTCGTCCACTGACCTGCTGTGCACTATTACATGAACTGTTCAGACCACTGGAAGATTTTGCTGTTAAACTCGAGCATGTTGTTGCTGTCCTGTAAAAAGAAAAAAAACAAACAAAAAAAAAACATGTATCATTATCTTTTAATAAGCTTGAAAAACAACCCTGTTTTTAGCTTTGTGAAATGCACTTTTCAGTTTTAGTCCAGTGGGTTTTTAAATAGTTTTTGTAAGAAGCATTAGCGCTTTCACATCCCATAAAGGGACATGTAATCCCTCTGTTAATATGAAAAATTGAAAAATCTCCAAATTTGACAGCGATGATATTCAGATATTGCACACAGTGTGTAAAAAGTCAACACGTACTGTCCAACAAATGTTTCTCATAAAGGAAATTCATTTTGACAAAACAGTCTCACCACAAGCTCCATTTAGTGGTTGGTCTGGAGGTTTGGCTTGTGTCACATGATCCTCTTCAGCCGAGTTTGCCCAGTTGTCAAGGAACTGTGGATGTTTAAATTTCCATTTTTTCGAGCACTTCTCAGCACAAGGACTTCTCGTCAATATTGACCCAAACGTTGAGACTGAAAGTTCATTCTGAATGTGAGATGATTTAAAACTCCAGATAAGCAACTAAAATGACTTTGTGGTAAGATTTATCTAAACTGCCGAACCGAAGGATGAACTTTCAGTCTCAAAATGAAATTCTGGTTTAATTTTGAAATTCTAGTTTCTTTAAGTGTGAAGTTTTGTAGGTCACAAGAGCTCTGTAACTGTAGGGTGCCCACATTCACCACCTGGCTCCCGTACCGTTCACTACTTCCAGTGTGTCATTTCCTATTTCCTGTCTGTCACCCTCCCCTCCGCATCCGACCGGCTGCAGCAGCAGACTCTTACCCCCACCCTCTGCCACCCCCGCTTTTAATCACACCAGGTTAATTAAAAGGCCGTGGAGCCTTTCTGTCGCCTGCCCCCCTGGCTTTATTACCCCCTCTCTGTATACTTGCTCTGCTACCCCCTACCACCACCACCACCGCACACACACACACACACACACTTCACTCACACGGAAATGGGAGCTCACCTTGGCAATGGTGGGGAGGTTGAGGGACAGAGGAAATGAGAGCCAGGAAGAACAGTGTATGAAGAGAGAGAGTGAATAGGATGTGGTGGGAGCAGAGGGGAAGGTGGGTGGGTGGGGCGCCCAAAGTTCAATGTCATTAATTGGTCACCATTTGAATATTAAGTGAAGAACTCTGTTAATTAACAGGATAATAAAAGTGCTGCTGGCTGGAAGGGGGTGGACACAAAGAAGGAGGGAGCGAGGGATGGAGGGAGGACAGGCAGAGAAAATGGAGGGCATATGGCGAGAGAGGGAGAGGAGGTAGAGGAGAGGGAGAAAGTGAGTGAGGCTGGGTGCAGGGTGATAAGAGAGAGAGAGAGACGTCCGTGGGTAAAGGTCTGGCAGTGGTAATTTGCAGAGAGCTGCGTTAATTGTCATAACCTTTTAAATGGCAGAGTTTATCGGAGTCCTCTAAATGTCCCCACGTATCGCCACGGCAACCCTGGGCCTGGCGCACTCTGATTGGCCGCCGCTGACGAGCACTTAAGCTTGATGAGTTTTCAGGCAAAAACTAAATGATAAAATTGAAAAAGAAAAAATTATGTATATACTGTATATGTCAACTAGGTTTTGTGTGTGTGAGCGTGTGTGTGTATGATGATGTGTCTGCATGTGTTTGAGACAGTGTTTTTAATTTAATGTGTTTTTTACCTCCACATTGACTGACACTCGCTAATTGCTCGACCAGAATCCGCAATTGTTTTTTTTTTCTTCTTTTTTTTCCCTTTTTTGATTTATGTTTGTTTTTGTACAGCCGAGCTGCAATTCAAATGCAAATGAACGAGAACGGGAGAGGTGTTTTTGGAACGGTTAGGACAATCATAATGGCTCAGAAAAAAAGGGGGCCGGTAGTTAGCGGCACAGCACCCTAGGGGCCTCATTTAGCTGCCATTTGTTAGGAAATGCCGCTACATTTGTTCCTGGATACAGACTTCACAGACAGAGAGAGAGAAAGAGAAAACACCAAAAAAAAAAAATGTCACAGTCAAAGTCAAGCTCGCCAACACACCACTATTGTTCCTCTGTGCTTTAGCAAAAGTCATGTGGGTGTACACCAGTTTGGGTGGATGTTCTCTTAAATGCGAGCCAAAGCAATTGAAGTGAATGGGCGGATTGGGGGTGGTGGTGACGGGGACTTGCAAAGAGTGTGTGAAGTGAAGATGGTACAAAGACGGGCTCTTATTTGATTAGCCTGTGTAGAGGAATGAGAATGAAAGCCCTGGCAACGGGATCTGCAGCTTACACTGTTAGTTACATCTGACATCATCCCTGAGGGACGGCCTGCGCACAGACTGGTGTGGGTGTTTGTCTGTGCATGTGCATTACTTTCTGTGTATGCATGTGTGTGCTACTGGGATAGAATGGGCAAGAATGAATGCTTGCTTGCTTGTGGCTGTGTGTGTGTGTGTGTGAGTGTGTGTGTCCTGTGTCAGAGCTCTGGTCCTCTCTTGTAGTCTCTTTGTGGTAAAGGTCAGGGGGATTGCTGAGATAGAATCCAATCTGAAGGACACAGCACTAGAACAGGCCCTGCTACAAATGGACCTATTAAGATAGGCTGGACACACACATACACAAACACACACACACAGCTCACCTATATATAGGCATACACACGCAGGCATCCTCACATATGCACATGGAAGCAGCTATTTCCATTTTAATGGTCACCTTTCCCGTGATGATAATAATAGGTTGTATCCTGGAATAAATGCCCATCATTTACATGGAGTCCAACCAACACGCTGTTGTAAAAGGCCATTGTAGGAGACGAAAGCAGGTCTGCCGTATATTTACAGCACATCTGAAGTAATCAGAATCAGTATCTGCAATGTTTTCCAAATATTCTGAAATGGATCAAAAGATGCAAGTGTCAAGAAAAACACGAAAGGCAAGCATATCATAACCAAATGTTGATTTGTCACATTTCTCAGAACACGGTGTAGCTCGCTCTCAATGCTGATTGTTGCTTCAATTACGGTTCAGTCAGTCTGATTGGTGTGAGCACGTGTGCATATCTGCAAGTCTGAACCAACGCATGTGTGAACGTGGGGTGTTGAATATGGATGTCCCACACACACACACACACACACACACCGCCACACATCATCATCACCATCATGCATAGAGGCTTTTTGCACACGTCTGTTGTGTTTTTTTCTTTAAAGGCCGCTCGTTCTTTAGCAGCTCGGCCAAATGAACGTTAAAAAATGCTGCCTTCAACAGTAATTACTGGCAGAGAGCAGGGAGCGCACACACATTCACACATAAAGGAATAAGGACGAACAGAGCCGTGTAAACACACTACCTCACTTTTTACCTTTGTCTGACCCTTCCATCACAGCATCTTCTCCCAGTGACTGACCTGGTATATCTGAGAGGGTGTGTGTGCTTCTCAGCATCATGCTCAGTGGACATCAGAGGCTCCCTGTCCTTGGGGTAATGTGGCAGGAGGTGTTGGCCAAATGCACCGGTGTTGATAATGTCTGTGTGCATATGTGTCTGTATGCTTAGAGAGAGTGTGTGCGCCTTTGTGCATGTGCGTATGCATGTGTGTGGGGTTGGAGGGGGGTTATGGGCCTCTCTCCTAAAGACACGCAATTAAGCTTAATTTTTAATGAATATTAATGGCATTAGCGTCAGATTTTGTGGAGATGTGCATCTGCCAAGGTGCAGGGGAAAAAGGGGGGATGACTAATTCATTTGGTAGTCATGAGCAGAGCGGCTGGAGACGGGGAAAAGGGATTGGGGGGAGAAAAGGGGTGGAGCTCGTCTTGATGAAGAAGAGGCGGATGGAGAAAGGGAGGTGGGATAGAAAGGTAGATGTGGATGGAGAGAGTGATAGGAAAAGTCATGGATTAAGTAAAAGATATGGGGGGTAGGAGGGATGTGAGAGGTGTGGAGAAAGCAAGAGATTAATGGAGAGAGGGGATGGACAGAGAGGAAGAAAAGGATAGTGCAGGATGTGGAGTGATGGAGACCGAGGGAGCAGTTAAGACTGAGGAGACAGAGCGGGAGGGTGGGAGAGAAAAATAAAAACAAATATGTCTATGGAATGGAAACAGAAGGGAGGGAAAGCACAGTGAGTATAGAAAAGAACAAAGGATGTGTGAAGAAGTTGGTTCAGATTCAAATGGGGACACCTACTGTACTGGGCATGTGTGACAAAACCTGACATAAGTTTTATAAAAGTAAAATAGCCCAGAGCAAACAATGGTAGCGGAAAACAGGATTAAGAAGCAAGCATGTTAAAATTGAAATAAATAATGATGAAGTATAGTTTGAAATAATCCACATCTTTTCCTCACTGTTTAACAAAAAAAAAAAAAAAAAAGGACATCCAGACAGATGTCAACAAAAATCAGCTTAGTGTAATGGCTGCTTTCTGTTGTGTCAAGTGGTGGCGTCAAATGTGCTTCCTTTCTGTCATACCAGTTTCACTCCTGATTTTCCAAGTCAGGCAGTCAAACCCATACAAGCAAAGCCCGGCAGTGTTTCACCTTGGTCCCTGCTTGAATATAAAGTTAGAACATGTGGAGTGCAACCGACCAAAAAGGCCCGGTACAACCTTCTTAAATTAACTGTGAGCCAAAAAAAAGAGAGAGATCAAAAGAAAAAAAAATGTGTCAAATTGGTTGTACCAAATTGCAGTTTGAGCTAGCACGTTGGCTGGGCATCCTTAAACTGCAGCACTGAAGCGGCAGCCAGCTCTAGGAGGCACTGTTCAGCAGCACTGCCTGACCTTTGACCTCTTCTTTGAGGAAAAGAAAATTTCTCTTCTGGGAGTCTCAGCATCACACTGACACCGTACAAAAGATTCAATTACAAGCCGGACTGAGTACTTCTGGAAGCGGGTACGTGCAAAGTCTCATATTCCAAACAATCGTCGGCGTGTAACATCTACACGTTTCTGCTTCTCGAACATTTCACACTTGCCGACTGACTCCCCTCCCAGAGTGGCTGGGATTAACGTGGTGCTGCAATATTGATTTACGTCCGCATAAAACCGCTCTGGCTCTATATATTACACCACATTCAGCAGTCATCTATTCAATCAAATCTAATATTACACTGCCTCTCCACACAGCTGTCTAATAGCATTTAACTCACAGTTTGATTCCTACATTCCCTGATGTACTTCAAACGCTTGCCTTCAATATCCTTCATTCGTTTCTACTATGCCAAGATGAAGTCTTTTGAAAAGCATGGAGGATGAATGAGCATGTCTCTGTGTGTGCGCGTATGTGAGTGTGTGCGTGCGTGTGTGTGTGAAGACAGGATTAGCTGTGGCCTAAGGCTTAAGGTATGGAGTGGAGTGTATTTTAGAAGCTTCTAAATTAGCTGGGAAATGGGATTTTGAGACAATGGACTGGAAAAAACTCAAATGAAAGGATGCACTCGCAGCACTCCTCTCCTTCATTTGCCTCTGATGTTCTCCCACTCTCGCTTCTTCTAGTCTTTTTTTTTTTAACCGTTGTTTCTTCATCTTCTCTCTCTCTCCGTCTGCTCTTCTGCCTCTTTCTTTTCTTCTCTCTATCTCTTTTTCATCTCACCTTCTGTATTATCTCTCTCAGCCTCTGGTCTCTTTGCGCCCTCCCTCCTCCCAGTCTCCATTTCTGTCTCTCTCACCTTCTCTGTCCATATTACAGTTGACAGTGATGATGTAAGAATGTGAGTGTAAACAGTAGTATGAGGCTAACCTCACTTTGACCCACTTAAAATGGAAATCCCCATGAGTATACACACACACACACACACACACACACACACACACACACACACACACACAGACACTACAGACTCATATGCCTGAATAAATATTGGACTTGGGTCAGCAGCCACTCTGTTCTCAATTCACTCAACTGTCTGTCCATGTGCGCATTTTTGTCTACGAACTGAACTATGCATGTGAGTCTGTGTGTGTGTGTGTTTGTGTGTGTGTGAGTGTGAAACACTTGTCCACCACACATCTCCTCTATTTCTTCTCCTCCTCCCGCCCCTCTTCTCCCTCCTTCCCGGGGCCTTTATTTACCTGTGGAGGTGTATTTGCGTCCAAGCCGGGTTTCCACTTCAAACGATACACTTCCGACCATGTAATAAAAGCCTGACGTTTGGCGTGCATCCAGGCTCCCAGTGATAAACACAGGGGTGGGGTGGGGGGGGCTGTGCTTACAAACACAGCGCTCGCCCCGGGCCCTGACGAGGAAACTAGCATGACTTTGTTTTTAAAATAACACCTCCGTTCTTTGCTGCAGTTCTGTTGCGTCTCTCCGCACCCATCCACTTATGGGATGATATGAGATCCAGAGATTGAACCACATCAGGGTGAACAGGGTTTCCCCACTGGCTTTTAGACGTGGGCAGAGGGATGTTGCTGGTTTTGGGGTTTTAGGTTATGATTGGAATAAGGAAGCTATTGTGGCAAGATTATTTCTTGATGTTCCATTACTCAGGAAGTCTAACTGAGATCAAGATCTCTTTCACCACAGAGTCCTGGGAAAAAAATGACGTGTATACAACTTCACGATAAGACAGTTTGATCACACAAAGCAGTCAACACACACACAGAGAGACACACAAATTAAAACAATCACAAATGTTATTGAATACATGTACATGTAACTTTAAACTCCCTTAAAAAATGAGTACGAAATTATATTAAATGTCTGAATGAAAAAAATTCACCTGGTTCAAATTCACATAAATGTGTTTATTTTTTATTTCTAAATCCAGTTATTGTTACTCACAAGAAAATTGGTGCTTATTTTGTTCATAGTGCACCAGATGTCAGCAATATGCCGATTTTTCAGTATTAAAAAATGTGATAAATGAATTCATTTGCGCAGCATTTGAGCAGAGGGCACGCGGACAACAGGTAATCATCCATAGTGAAACATATAAAACAGATAAACCATCGGAACAAGTATATTACACACAGCTCATCGCAGGGCCAGATTTAAGAGCATTGCACAAGGGAGACGTGACTTTACAGTGGGGTGGAGCAGGAGTTCACGTCATGCTAAAAATGGTACTTTGAGTAAGTGTCCGCCAAATGCCTACAGAGAATATACTGAACACTGACATTTCAGGAAACATGAGGATTTTTTTTCTGTATTTTTAGAATTAGTACTTCAGTGATTTAATTGGCTAATAATTGAAATGTGGATTTGAAAGAACTCCTCTAGGGCATTTAAGGTCATTACATTACATTTTCTTAACAGCGGATGAACGAATACATTAACTTTTTTTTATCTGTGTGCGAGCAGCTTTTTAAACATGCATGTAAACTGCGTGTGCAGAGTAACTTTCCAGGTGCTGTGTGTACGTAAGATACGAACTTGATATCAGATTTCTACAATTTAGAATCTACAGAAGGACTGAACTGGTATCATTCAACCTGGATGCACAAATTATGACACATTTAATGCTCTAATAATAGATCTATTTCACATGATACATCTCTTGCTGTGAAGGATAATCTTCAGCTATAAAATTATATCACCTAGCTGACAGGAATATTGCCCACCTACTACAGTATAATCACACAACGGATACGAAATCAAACTGCGTGGAGAAAAAAAAAAGGATTTTAAAAGTAAAAACCTGAGGACACCCTGCATGTGTGTCTGTGCGTATATAACATAACATGTGTGGCTGTGTGTATATTGTGTCTGGTTGTGTGTGCAAGCACTCGCGTGTGATCTCTTGTCGCGTCTTGCCGATCAGTTATCACTAATCCTTCCACTCAGAGCTCTTTAACAAGTTGCCATTGTGCTGCAGACGCTTAACATGATGGAGGAACGACCACCGTGGTGAATGAAAAGAAGAGGGAGAGGGAAAGAGGGAGAGATACAGAGGGAGGAAGAGGGCAACACCTCCGACAATGGGGAGAAAATTGGTTTATACTAGATAGGCTTGTGATTACAGAGGGAAAGAAAATGACTTAGATTGAACAATAGGACTGAGTGTGTGTTTTGGTGTGTTTGTATGCATGTGTGTATGTTTCGAGGATTAGTGGGTGGTTAGGCCGGGATTTGGTTGAAAAGAATTGGCGGGTATGGTGTGCTGATGGGTGAGTGTTCGGATGCTTTTCAGTCTGCGTGTGCTGTATCTGTGTGTGTGCCTGTGTGTCTGTGTGTGTGTGTTTTGATGCAAATTTCTGGCCTACAAAGTCTTCTATAGGCAAACAATATGAAAAAAATAGAAATGACGACTCCATCTATGATTAGATCACATGATACAAAGAACGTGCCTAATGAAGACCAATCAAGTCAAAACGTTGCCCTAAATAAAATTTCAGGGAGCTTGCACATTATGTGTGCAACCTCCACTTTTCAGTCACAGTCTGTATACATCTTATATGTATGTATTACTTTTATTTTGCTCTTTTATCTGTGTATTGGAGGTGTCTGTAATGTACAGGCTTTTCATTTATTGATCATAGACTCCCTGTGTTTCTCTCTGTCTACCTTTCAAGGAGGCCCAGCAGGAGAGCTACGGCTCCAGGGGTTCTGCTGCAGGGAATTCTGGGAAGGCCAACAACGAAGATGGCGTCTCCCAGGACCGTCCCTCCAGTTTGCCGGTGAGTGACATACAGTTCTGACCACCACACGTTTCTGAATGTGACACATCGCTGAATGTAACACACACTGTTGAATACAATATTACACATGAGGCAGACTTCATATATCTCAGGATGTAGCAGAGACCAAAACACAGTTACAAACCGCATAGAAGCATTTCCTTTTTTTGTCTTCGTCTACTTCCTGTACCTCTGGCTTACTGTCTTCAGTTGTAAGCTTTTCTGTCCAATCAAATGGCTCCGCTCGCCCCATGACCCATCTTTTTTTCTCCCGTCCTGTGGGAGACACGGATCCGACTGCTCATTTCAGAGCTTATGTCTGTGTTTTGACTGCCACCCATGCTGAAGGCAAAAAAAAGGACCACATGCATCAGCCCATGGTCTCAGCATCATGCACTCACTCACACATACTCCCACATGCGCAGAAAAGCATATGCACGGACACAGACATTCCTGCTAAGCTCACCCAGTCACACACGCAAACCCACATGCACTGCCTCTTGGCATTTGGGCGAGCTAAAAATCGTTAAGCAGGTTGACTGGAGGAGTAATTGAGAAGAAATTGTGAGGCCAGGCTGATCTATGAGGGGAGAGGGATGTGGGCTGCTCCAGTTTTTTGGCTAAACTAATCGCTTTTTTTTTTTTTTTTTTTTTACTCTCTATCATTTCTCCCCCTTCCAGCTCCTCAGCACTTTCAAGAATAGAATAAATAGACATTTGCAAAAAGTCGCAAATATTGGCACTGCTTGAGGTGTGTGCCTTTTAATTTACCAGATACTTTGGAACAGCCTCGGGAGTGGAGGAATAAACTGCAAGAAAAGCTAAATTAAGTGTATGAAGTCAAATTAAGCCATAATCATTTCAATGCACTGATGCTTTAAAAGTCTGTGTGCATTGGTCGTCCTCTGTGTTTCAACGCTCTCTGATGGCTGACTTTGCTTTGTTTCAAATCAGTGGCTGATTTATCTGTCACTTTTCCAAGTGATTCCTGTTACTCCGCTTTCTCTTGCACACACACACACAGTTTCTAACTCTCTTTCCATCTCTTTTTTTTCTAATAGCATGTCATCTGCTTTATCTTGGTATTTCTCCTTTTTTCTTTCATTTTCATTCTCCCACACTCTTTATCCCCGGTTCCCTTTCCCTCTCTGTCTTCCCGTCTAAAGTAGCATCATGAAAGCTT
Organism: Toxotes lorentzi; assembly: GCA_037833715.1. NCBI lineage: Eukaryota > Metazoa > Chordata > Actinopteri > Toxotidae > Toxotes > Toxotes lorentzi. The sequence goes on along the minus strand of JBBMJY010000009.1, from coordinate 14,467,242 downwards.
TTTTTCCCCCCCTCGTGTTATAATGAGAAATGGCCTTGATGTATCAGTGTGTGAATCCGGAGCGAGAGAGCAAGGCGAGGCGAGGAGCCACTGCAGTCGCGGGGGCCGATCTATTTGAACCACCACCACTATCACCCCATATTCCCTCACCACTTTAATCCTGGCGTTTTACCCCTTGGGTTCTCCGTGTGTTTTCACATCCCAGCCAAAGCGCATGGCTCGCAGAGATCCTAATCGGCGGCAAGTTTTGATGAGAGAGAGACACAGAGAGGGAGAGAGGGCGAGATGGATAGATGGACAGGGAGAGAGAGAGAAGGAGAGAAAAATTGCTCTGCGCTTGCCAGGCTCTTCCAGCAAGCTGTCACGGCAGAGATGTAACCGTTTTTTTTTTTTTCGTTTTTTTTTCTCTCTTTCTCACTCTCTCGCTGGCGTTTGATGTCAGATCTAAAGCTGCTGTCATCTTTTTTTCCCCTTTCTCTCTGTCAGGAGGGAGGGAGCGCGGGTCGGCAAAGTGTCATGTTGTTGTTTTGGGACGAGTCTGCTGTGTGATGTGGCGGGATTTTTGAAGGGAGACCAAAGGGAAAAAGTGCTTTAGTAACTTATCACAAATGCAAGTCACAGTGGCCCTTGGTTCTCTTAAAATGTAATGTATAGGATTACAGCATGTCTGGTATTCCACAGCATTTTAAAGTATCTGTATTGTTAATGCTCTAATTACATAAAGACAAAGTAGGTGCTCACCGTGAGTTTTAGACTGTAGTTTCCTTGTATTATTATCACTGCTGTTAATGCTCATGCCGTGCATTGGCTTTGGATTTTGTTGCTTTTCTGTCACAGTGGTTTTTGAATGAATGAATGAATGAGTGAATGGTGTTTTTCATTGTATACTTTTTTTAACAGCTTTGGCACTTCTTGTGTGCTGAAAGAAGCTCTGCTTTCTTGGTAATCTGTTACCAGCACTCAGTATTTGTTTTATTAACAGCTTTCCCATTTCCATTATCCTTCACGAGCTGATTTTCAGTACAGGGGTAGCACCGCAGTATGTCCAACCACTTCGGATTTGCTGTGGTCTTGCTGATCCTGTTCCTCCGGTTCCACAGAACAGTAAAGGCAGCAGGCAGAGCAAAGATTGTCTGTTGAGAGGATGAGCCACTCTATAGTGAAACCTTTTTTTGCAAAAGTTACCTCCTTGTAGTTGCACATTAGGCAGAGATAAGGAAAAAAAATAGTGAACTGTAACGTTAGCTTAAGGTGTCACCAGCTAGTTATTGAAAAGAAAATGGAAATACTGTTTTGTACCTGCAACCAAAGGCCTTGACCTTTAACATAACATTTAAAATCTTCCATTCACTTGTCCCATGTTACACATAGGTCAACACAGCCTGGATTGAACAGAAGCTTAAGGGAATGATGCTTCTTACCGTTGGCTTTTGCCATTTTCACAGTGATTCTTATTTTCCCCAGACAGGTGTGGCAATTACAGGTCAATATAAGGTGACGTGTCATGTTGGTTACTGAGAGGGTGATACAGAGCAGGACAGCATGATTGGCACAGGATGACATGTTGACTGCTCCCTTGTTATCTCCTGCTGTGTGCGGTAGTGACGTATCCAGTGCATGGAAATAGAAAAAGAGTAAGAGCTCTGTGTTTTCCTCCTCTCTGTGGCACCCTCAGCCTGTCGCATCGTTTGCCTAATGTCGTTAAGCCGAGCCAGTTCTTCCAGTGCCACAATGAGGTGGGGAGCCAGGGATTTCATAACCACCATCACCCCTCCACCCCCCACCTCACCCCTCTCCCACCTCACCAATCCCACCGCCACCCCCGTTCCAGTCACTACATGTTCCCTGCTCTCCGGCTCTCCCCTGACAGCCTGCCAAGCTGCCGCACAGCCTCCCTTCCTCTGGGACATGGGAGAGGATGGCCAGCCATGTGGAAAGACAGAGAGAGAGATGGGGGTGTGAGTGTGAGGTGAGGAAGAGGGGGGTGAGACAGGAGGGTGAAGAGCAGGATGAGAAAGAGAATGAGTAAGGGGGGGAGAGAGAGAGAGGGCGTGAAGCGGTGAAGTGAAACGTGGTTATCTTTTTGTCACTTGTTCAGGGTGAGGGATGTTGAATTCAGGCTATGGGGTTCCGGCAGTGGCATGTTATTCACACTAGTGCACACACACACACATATGCACACACACGCACGCACACACACACACACGTGCATAGACAGAAATATTCTTGTATGTCTTTCAGTGCTCATTTGCCCCTCCTTGACTTATTTTCCATCAGACAAAAGGAAAAATTCAGAAACACTATCTCTCCCTCACCCTCTCTTCCCCCTCACTCCTGTCCACCCCTCCTCTGTTTCTCTGAGTGTTAGGTCATGAAAGATTGACAGGTCACAGCTGGAGAGGCCTGCTTACCCCCCCCCCCCATCACACACACACCTTCTCTCGCTCACTGCAACCACACACTCGCAATCAAACAGACCTCTTTGCCCACAAACACACATTCATCACACACTTTGATACACATTCTGTCCTCTGCAAGCCGTTTTCACACACATTTCAAGTGTGTGTGCTCTATCAGAGCATGTCAATCAGGCTGCTTATACAGTATGTGCTCTCACTCTGGCTCTCCCCACTGCTGTGTTTTATTTTAGAGTCCCCAGGCAGGCAGACAGGCCAGCAGGCAGCGCAGAGTAATGTCATCCAGCAGGGTTAGATTCAGCGTCCACATTAGTGCACACAGGGGGGAGGAGAGGAGAGGAGAAAAGGAGGCAGAGGGAGTCAAGAAAGCAAAGAAATGCGAGGGAGATGCAGACGAGAGGAACAGGGTGAAGGGGGAGAGGGAGGAAAAACAACGGGGGAGGAGGAGGAGAGAGGGACTCAAGTGTAAAGACAAATATATCTTTTATATACATCAGAATATGGTTTGGACATATGGTTTAAAATATGCAAAGATTACACACTTCAACGTGTATTTTAAGAGACCATTCAAATTACATTGGCATTCGCAGTCAAGTAGATTTTCCTCATAGGAACACAATTTCTGCTTATAGATTTGTATGTATTTATGTGATAGATACTTACTATATTTTTGCAGCGTGTGGAGAGAAAAGGAGGGTAAGTGGGGGAGAGAGGGAAGAGCAGGGAGACTCAGAGACGAGATGTTCTCTGGACCCTGCTGCCTATTCTTAGAACAGACAGCAGCACTGAAGGCCACAGCAGCTCCCTGCCACTGCTATGAACACACAGAGGCTCTGAGAATAGGACAGCTAATCTGAAGCCAGTTTCACACTGTGAGGTCTTAAACCTTTATATTCTCAAATACAAGTAAGAGTGATTGATGCATTGTCACTTTGTGTGATGTGCAGTCCATACGTGCCCCATACAGCCTTATAACTTACCATATAATTTGATATTTTCTAATCAAACTGATTCTCTAATCAGCGTTTTCACGTCTGCCCTGTTTCACCACAGACCTAGATATCATGACACAGAGGACCCTGGCTTCATCTAAAATGCAGACAGGCTATTTTTCCGCTTGTACGCCGGCCTGTTTTCGTTTGCCTCTCATGAATCATTTAGCACGCACACGCAGTTTCATGTACACGCATCTTTCTTTTTTTTGATCCTCGAGAGCCAGGAACATGTGTTTTTGCTGGGGCCGTACGATTTGTTCCCCTACGGCTTCGAGACGCAAACGCACAGGAAGTGGAATTGGAAACGGGGGGGGGGTCTCTTTCATCTTTACACATCATCAACATCCCCTTTAACCAGAATTCACCTGCAATAAAACCTGAAATACAAAACATTCATATGCATATATAGACATATATTCTATTCTGTCTCAGCAGTCGTGTTTCCAGTTACAGCAACGTTAAAATACTCAAACAGCTTAAATATCAGAAAACCCATGAGATCAACAGCCACACAGGAAATCACTTTCAATTTCGGACACATTTTTGTCTTTTAGCAAGCCTGCAGTGCTGCAGTGCTGGTTTGAAATGATGACTGCAACTAAAAAGAGACCAGCCTTCAGCTGGAAGATCCAAGTCTGAACCTCCATTTTGTCAAGCATCTGCACTGCTGAAGTGTCCTTTAGCAGGACACTGTTTCCCCACCAGCAGCTGACACGGCACTCCCAGCCCCTGTGGAAGAGAGACACACCAAAAAAGAATTTTCCTGTGGGGATCAATAAAGTATTTTTTTGCCTGAAGGCTTTTAGTTGTATCTTATGGCAAAATTTGATGGCTACACACTGTTCTACCTATTGGGATCTATGCTGGCCAGTGTAGGCTGTTAAAGCAAACTGGTAACACAAGGCTGAGCAGCAGTGGTACAGACTGGGGTTGGGGTGCAGGCTTCCATAGAGAAGCCTCACACCAGGGTGAAGGGCAGATAGTAAAACTGTGTGTGTATGTGTGCACGTACTCTGTCCAAGCACTACTCTTACCACTTGCCTACCCCTATGCTTACACATGCGTAAACCCCTGGTGTGTGACAGGCTTTGTCATTTGAGAGTGAGGGGGGAAATGGAGAGGGATGAACTTGGTTAAGAAAACACCAGTTCGGTTCCACTGGCGCCTGTCCACCATCCTGTCCTACAGAGGAGGGGAGACAGCAGGAGAGATAAGGGAGAAAGAGGAGGAGGAGGAGGAGAGGAAGCGAGGACTGACCCTAGATGGAGAGAAATGTTTCCCCTGAGCATCTTTTTTTCTTTTTTTTTCTTTTTTTTTTAGTCCTTTGCCCATTAGTTCTCCTTCCCTGGCTGGTGTCTTCTGTCAAAGCTAATATCTTCTAACTAGTTCAGATTCAGGACAAAAGAGGACGGAGAAGGAGACGCAGCTCACGGCTTTTGGTTTCCATTAAAACAGCACACACACACACACACCGCTGATCTGAATTTCAGTGACAAGCAAGATTTTGCATAAAAATGAATGTGGATTACTGTGTGTGTGGGTAAGTGTGTGTTGGTATGTACATGCAGGCATGTGTATGCATCTGTGTGCGTGTCTGGTTAATGTCTTGGACAGTAATCAGCCCACAGTGGACAGAACAGCAGTATGTATTCTAGTTTTTTTTGTTTTTGTTTTTGTGGGACACAATACAGACATCAACACCTTCCTAACTGTCTTCCCTGATCCACCATGGGACAGTCAGAAGTGTGACAGTGTGTGAACTTAAAGGCTGTTATATCTGGATTCTGGACATACACAGTAAATGAACATGACACTCTGCGTGTTTTACCAGCTTTGCTTGTCCTTTCAAGGTGTTACATCCTGTGCTGTTTCTTAAAAGGTGACGAGGATCTAGGCCCAACGCCACCTCAGGTCGCTCCGTTCGATTCGTGTTTGGTTTGCTTTTGATAAACCGATTTCAGAACATCAAATAGATCAAGTGCATACATGATATATCGATTTCATTTTCACCAACCATTAATGCCAGATATGCCCTTCTGGCAATAAGCCCTCCATTATAAATGGAGATTTTCTGTTACCACATTAATATTTAAATCAACTGTTAAAATCTTCCAAACGTTATTGAGCCAATCTATATGGAAGATTGGAAACATCTATTTTACATTCATTAATAGTTCGGATGAACCTTTTCTTGACAAATTATTTTTCAGTATGTGAATGTGGGATTTCTCTTCCTCAGTGGATAATAATGTGAACTGAAGTAACAAATATTTGAAGCTGACTGACAACTGCATCTGATAAGTTTTTTTTTTGTTTTTTTTTCACAGTCTTCTCATGTTTTACTCTTTACTGCATCACAGAATAACAGAGAAAATGCACTAAAAGTTGAAAAGAATGAGTAAAAGACTACATCATCTCCCACCTTCCTTTTCCTCCTTATCTCCCTTCCACTTTCCTTCCTTCTCCCTTATTTAGCACTACCACCCCCCACCCCCCTCTGCCGCCCTCCCCCTTTTTTTTACACCCCCCGCCCCCCTTGCCCTAGCTTCAGCCAGCCACTTCTAACCTTTTTGGGTTTATTTTTATGTCTGGTCTTGGATGCCTGGCCTCCCAGCAGACTGGCCAGGCAGGGGAGGAAGGAAGGAAGGAGCCAGCTGAGAAATGGAGGAGAAGAAAAGTGAAGGAGCTAAAGGAGGGATGGAGGGAGAAAGCAGCCGTCAGAGGAGGAATATTCTGTCATCACCATGGCTCCCTCTGGCTGCTGGGAGGCTGAAATTACATCTGGCTTTGAAGTTAGGGGCAGCAACACCGCCAGCGTTGCTATAGTGACAGGAAGTGTGTTTGTGTGTATGTGTGTGTGTATGTAAACTCCTTGGGAGGTTTATTATGCATGATCCTCACTGTGACTAGTCCTGATGGCATTACAGTGCTGTTATTAATCTACTCTCATAAGATACCTGTGCTTTAAACACATCCGCGCACACGAACATATCTGTGAATCCATGCTATGAAGCATTCGCGCAGCTGGATTCAAACTTCACGTCGTGCTTTTTAAAGATTAAGATAAATTTTTTTCTCTTATTATCTTTGAGGAGGTTTAGCTGGCTGCACACTGTGCTCGTAGGCAAATGTGCACGCAAAAACACACACACACGAGCACACACGTACATGCAGAGTTGTTCAGATTGCAGATAGCTGTGTTTGGGATGTTTGAGCTGCTAATATTCCACTGAGTTCTTGAATATTTTGGCTTTTGTTTCATCAAACTCTGACAGTGAGAAGAAGAGCGTTTTACATTTAATGTAGATAGATAGATAGATAGATAGATAGATAGATAGATAGATAGATAGATAGATAGATAGATAGATAGATAGA
>JBBMJY010000009.1:14407411-14436318 GCA_037833715.1 Toxotes lorentzi | reverse complement strand
CCGGTTGCAAATTCAAGGTAGTGACATCAACACGTTTTGGTTAGGGAGAAGGGGAAAGCGTGTTGGAACGGGAATATGAGGAACAGGAACCCCCCCCCCCCCCCCCCCCAGCCATATGCATTAGCTGTCAGTCAGTAGCAACAAGTTCATTAATTGTGCTAATCCTTCCAGTGACAGGAGAACACGCGCCCCTCACCTCATCAGAACATTAGATCTGTTCTCTCTGCTGTGGGCGGGACCCCAGGCCTGTCTGTGTCTCTGTTTTTCTGTGTTTTGTCTTGCTCAGTTTCCGATTTTCCGCCGCTGTCATGTTATCTAACACAGTATCATCTCCGGTTAAGCTGCACAATGCATTGAAACAGACATTTGTTGTGGTTTCCCTTCCAGGTAATGTGATTTTGCCTTTTTGCTGTAGTTCTAATTTGTTAGGCCAAGAGCAGTGTTGTATCGTCTGAGGGCTGTCCTGAGGCAATTTGGGCTTTGACCTGAGGATTTCTCCTGTTTGCTGTATTTTCCTCTTGCTGCTTCAAAGCTTTGTAGTGATAGGATCGGCGGGGGTGGCCACTGGATTTCAGGTGAAGATGGAGTTTGGTTGCTCTTTATTTGTGAATTAGAGGGGAACATTGGCCTAATCCTGCTCTGCACACATTACCAGGGATTTTTCTGTGTATTTTGATAATACTCTTACACATGTCAGCGTGTTGGTTCTCATTTTCGAAGATTTGCACTCTTCATTTTGGTCTTTTCCTGCCCGTGTCTCCCTACATTGACTGTTTTGTTTGTTGTGGGTGTGTCTTTCATGCTTCAGTACAGTATGTTGAAGTAAATACTGACATGCGCACGTAGACCAAACATCACTTCTTCATTTCATGTTGTGAATCCTTAGTGTTTCATGTGCCTTGTAGGCGAATTGAACAGAGATGGATTTACTGAGGGGGGCGACCAGGCGTTGAGCCACGCTAGGGGCCCCCCGAGAGAAACAAACACCATAAGAGGGGTACGACACCCCTCTCCACCCCATGCTGTGCCTCAGTGATCACAAGAAGATAGAGAGAAAAAAGAAGAAGAAGAAATGAGAGAGAGCGATATGAGAGGCCTAATTATGGGGTCTGATCATTTGCATCAGAGATAATGAAAGTCTTGGACAGTCTCCCAAATCTCTTCTGAGCATTTGTAACCACCCTCCACCTCCCCCCTTCCTCCTCTCTCTGCTCTTTCCTTTTCCTCTTCTTCTTTTCTTTTAATTTCATCTAGCATATTCCCTGAACCCCACCCCACCCCCACCACCACCACCACCTTTGCGTCAGCATTGAAATGCCAATACATCATTTTAAGGTAACACCTCAAAATGAAGTCATATTTCAGCATTTAGCCCCAGCTATGAAAAGTGAACTTCTCGAATGTCCTTCCTTGGCCTAATGGACCTAGAAATCATTCAGCCATGAACATTATGCTAATACTCGCTAAGCTCGCTCTCTCTGCCTGCTTTTGTGAGTGTCTGTCATTCTATTTAGCCTGATAAACAAGTCTGATTTTCAATTATCTCTATTCAAATGAGGCCTGCGGCAGTATTTGCTTAGAGACATCCAATTTTGTGTGCGTGAGTGAGCGCTCGCATGTCTGAGTGCGTGCATGTGTGTTTTTATGAGCATACATCCAGCTGACAAGAGTGGTTCTCAGCCCTCTTCTCTTTCTAAATTACATATTGGTGATATCTGTGTCAGTGTGAGTGTGTGTGTGTGTGTCCAGCAATGTATCTAAGCATGAGTATTTTTGCATATGTGTAAACGCTGTGTCTGTGTGTTAGAGGACGCATGCTGGGCTTCCCTCGCTCAGTTTTATGTGGAGATGCTTTATTTTTTTTTACTACCCACTTATACCCATGGGATTTCTCTCTTCATCACACACAAACAGCCTGACAGAGAGGGCCGAACCACAGGCTGAAATCGTCAGACAAACAAACTAATAAACAGGTTATTGATCATGTGTCATTACTGTAAGTCAGTCAGACAGACAGTCTGACCCAAACCAAACAGTCAGATAGGAGAAGGACAATTAAAGCAGAACATGATTCATCCTCCTTCCTCTTCCTTTCCTCTTCTCCCTCTCCATCCCTCCATTTCTAAGAACCTCTCTCATCTGCCCTCCTTTACCTCCCCCTCCTCCCTTCTTCTTCTTCTCTCTCCTCTCTCTCTCTCTCTCTCTCTCTCTCTCTGTCCTCTGTTTATGAATTCCCCTTGCTTGGCACAGGGGCCGGTGGAGAAGTTTTAGTATGCAGCCTTTCTCAAGGACAGAGCCTTGTTAGAAAGCCTATTGAGCTGTGGAGCAATAGCTCGCTATAGCCTGGCAGCGGACACCGTGCATCTCTCTTCCTCCAGATCCCTCTCTTCCTCCCTCCCTCTCATTAATGATGTATTAGTTTATTAGGCGTTGGATATTGGGTCGGGGACCCTGCGACGGACTTCATCACGGCTGTGCTGTGTGGAGGAAACACAGGGAGGAGGAATAGGAATAGGGAGGTAGAGGCGCATACAGATGTTCAAAGACTCACTCGCGTCCAACACATGCTACACACACACACACACATAAAATAAACATGCTCAAACATAATAACACATGCACACTTCTCTGTCAGTATTCATGAACACAAACTTCTTTCTCTGGTGTGATTTAGTCAGACTGGCTGGATTAGTAACTGTGCTCCTAATACTGTTTATTACGGCATTAGAAGAAAACATTGTGGTCCGCACAGAGATTTCCCTGGTCACAAGGCGATTTCCCATAATGCCACTGCTGTACGTACAGGCAATCTGTCAGCATCCAAAGTGGTGAGTTTCAAGATAGAGGAGCTGATCGAGATGATTGTGGTTTTGTTACATTTGGTTTTAAATGCGTTATGTAGCAGTCTCCTGTATAATTTATACAGCATGTTATTGTTTCTAGCCTTTACTTTAAGTTACATACTTAAAAAAAACTCAGTTGTTTTCTTTTTTTCCTACTGTTCTTCCTTTATTATTCTTTTCTTTCATTATTTTTTTTCTGCCTTCCTATCCTCCCCTCTTTATATATCTATCTGCCTTTCCTCGTTTTTATTCAGTTGCAGTCACTTTATTTTTCAGATTATTTCAGGCAGTAGTAGTAAAAGATTTTTTTTTTTTTTTTAAATGAGGCCCCCAGCAGTATTTGCATTTAGGTTAAATTTCTCCCATCATTTCCTCTTCCTTCTTTTCTTATTATGCTCCCCTCATAATTCTTTCCTTCTTTCCTCATTTCTAATTTCCTGCACCTCTCTTTTTGTTCCAATCTTCTTCCTTTTCTTCACATCTTCCTTCGTTTTTCCCCTCCCTATTTGCCCATCATACCTTCCTTTTTTCACCCTTTTTTCAAACTTCCATCCTTTCTCCTTGCTTCCTTATCTTCCCTCTTTAGTGGTCCATCTCCGTCTCTCTTTTTTCTGCACGGATGATTTTGTTTACCTACTTGTCATTGCTGAAGTGCTCACTCTCTCCATTCGGCTGTGAGGGGGTCTGAGCACACAAACACAGACACACACATAAATGTATGGTATATGCAGAAACACGCATACACATTAGCACCGATCCCAGCCTCGGCTCTCTGGCTACAAAGTAGACCTTGAAAGCCAGCCATCCCATCACATCTTACCGTCTTTACCCTGTGCACTCGCTCGCTCTTTTTCTCTCTCAGTCTCTCACGCACAGATACACGCACACATGCACACACTACCTCACCAGAGTTTTTTTTTTTTCTTGGAGCACTATCGTTGCTACAGTGCTGTCCTCCCTCGCCGGGGGAAGAAGAGTCGTATTTTAAACCTAAATGGAAAGCTGTGCACTTAGAGTTTGGCTTTGGCCTTCATCTTGATGCCAAGAGACGAGAGAAGCACTCGCTAAGTGAAGAGAGTTGACTCTGTGTGTGTGTGTGTGTGTGTGTGTGTGTGTGTGTGTGTGTGTGTGTGTGTATCCAGATAATGCTTAGGGGCATGAATGTTACTCTAATGCTGGAAGGAAGCTTTTGTGGCTCACTGTAAATAACTCGGTTTGCAGATATTTGTAACATCAAAAGACCTGATTTTACCTTTCTGCATGATAAAATGATTCATTTTTCACTGAATTCAAATCAAAAATGTTTTTTTTTTTTTTTTTACCTGAAGTCCGTTGAGAGGCAGCAGTATCCTCTGGGTGTAACAAGAAGGTCACAAATTTGAATTCTGAGGCATAAATTAATGAACGAAGCTTTGCCCGGGTACCTTTGAGCAAGGTCTCTTTAAAGTATTCATCTGATTCACCTTATAACATGATACAAATGACAGATTCACAAACAGCCATTACGGCAAAGCAACTGAGTATAACAGCGCAGACAAGGATGAATTCAAAGCTCCAAAAACTTTGTGAAATCATCGAAACTACACGTACAACTAAGAATGCTTCAGATGTAAGCAGTGCTGGTGGTGTATTGACTTTTTATTGATATATTTTCAAACAAGATATGGGATGAGAAGGTACAGTATATCTATGTAGTTTTATGTGGTGTTACATAACCCGTTCCTTCTGTATTTGCCAGTATTTGCATTTCTCCTCTCTCACACCCTCGGCACAACCGCACCGCCCACTCTGTGTTTGTGCTCAAACTCAGCCCCACCTGCTCACAAGTTCTCCTGCAACATGGAGGAAGACTCAGCGTTTCCCAAACATAGGCCACACACCTGTCTGTGTTGCATGTGCTGCTGTAACCGAGTGGGGACGAGAGGCTTCTCTGTGCACAGCCGCCTAGCTAGCATCTACTGATAGCCTGTATGTGAGGCACTTAGGGGCACGCACATTGGTCACATGCGGCGCCACCCAAAGCCACAAGTGAATTACTGCGGGAAACACTGAAGGCCTGGTTTGTAAAAAGAAAAACAATGGTTCAGTTATTTGGAGATGGTTCAGATTTAAAAATCAGATGTGCACTTCTGTTTACATTTTTACATTTCTGTGTTTTGTTAAGCAGAAGCGGAAATCCTGTATGGGTCTGTTTTTATTTAATAATGGTGACATTAATTTATAGAATTTTTCATTCTTTCAAGGAAAACCTGCCTTTGCACACACGTGGCTTTAACTAACAACTGAACATTTAGCCCACTTCGTAGAAAATACCAAAATATATTTTGTGTATCGTCATTCAGCCTAAAAATAGTGAGGTATGATTTTTGGTCCATATTGCGAAGACCTAGGTGTAAGCTATCCCACCAACAGTTCCTCAATTCCTAGATAAGCTGCTCTAAGTGAATATTTGGCTAACTTCATGCATAGCACAGTATTCAAGAAAAGTTTGGATTCATAGGAGCAGTGTAAAGTGTAACTCAGTCAGCTGGTCAGTCAGTCAGTCAGTCAGTCAGGCCATGTTTGAAAAGAAATGTCCCCAGAAATGATGTGTTACCGTGGTTCATGGTGTTCACTGTGACGACTGCTGCTCTCAGCTCTCCTTTTTCACTCTCTGTGTCTGTCTCAGCACCTTTCTCCCTCTCTCTCTCTCTCTCTCTCTCTCTCTCTCTCTCTCTCTCTCTCTCAGACACTTGCACACACAAACTGTCCGCTCAACCCTTGTGCAACAAGGTAACACCCTCCCGTCTCCCTCCTGTCTGGAGAGAGCGTTTTTACGGCAGCACGGCTCATGTTTGCCAATGAGCCAGTGTAGCTACTTACCTAGTGGTACACCACAGAGACACACACACAAATAAATCCGTTCTCACACACTAATGTACTGTCAAACATGAACTCCTGTGAAAATGTCGCACACATACTTAACACATCATTAATTGCATGGCTGCATTTATTTCACACACTGAAACAATCAGGCGTGCGTGTGTTATGCTGTAGCTGAGCTATGCACTGCTGCTGCTAGATTTGCACACATCGCTCTCATCAAGTATTTATCGCCTATTCTTTGGAGAGGATGAATAGTAAATTGCTTCTCGTATTAAGGCGACAGTGACTATTTTCTATCTCCTCTGTCTTTCTCTTTTTTTTTTTCCTGTCATCAGACAAACGTGGGGGTGATAGTGGCTCTTCCAGTGTGTGTTGTGTCTAGTGCTGTCCCTCTACACACACACAGTCTGTTTCTCTCTCTTTTTTTATTTATTAGTATCCAGAGTGTGTCGTCCTGGCTCCCCCTTGAATATGCAATGAAAGCTGTGGGGTCACTGGTTCCCACTCATTTTCATAATCTGGTGTACAGAGACAGAGACAGAGACGGAGAGGGAGGGACACAGAGGGAAGGCCAGAGAGGAGGAGAGTTTCTCCTCCGTCTCTCTTTGTCTTCTTTTTTCTCTCAGTAAAGATGCTGTTGCTTGCTGTCCCTTCCAGGCAGGAGGGCGGTGGAAGAAAAGAAAATGGCTTCCCTTCACATTGGAGCTGTAGCTTTTCATCCGTTTTCCTCTCACTTTCTTTCACTCTACTTCTATTACACATTTCAAATGGAGACTTGGTTGATAATACTAGGTGTCCAACACCAGATATGTCCAACACATTATACAGTCTTTTTCTTTTTTAAATATATATATATATATATATATATATATATATGTATGTGTGTGTGTGTGTGTGTGTGTGTGTGTGTGTGTGTGTGTGTGTGTGTATAATTTTTTTTTATTTATGTGTTTATTTTTGCCATCACTGCCACCACTATAAAGACTACTACACCAATTTGCACCTAATGTCAACATGGAACCTTTATCTAGATAATGTCATGTGATCACAGGATTGTGTTTATACAACAGGTATTGATAAGCGGTCTTGTTCTTTTTCGATTCTGCACGTTTTCTGATCAGATCAGTGAGGCAAAGCTGACGGACGCTTTGACAAACATGCATCTCAGGTCAAGGAAGGTTCTTTCTATTTTTCCTTGATTCCTGTAGTTTTGTTTTCTTTTCTTTTTTTCTGTTTGAGGACCTTTGAACACGTGTTTGTGTATGTTTTCAATTAGTGTGTATCCTAATAGTACTGACAGCAATATCCACATACAGATTGCACTTTGATGCCAGGTGTAAATGGGTAATTGTGAACAGTGGAAATGTTGCAGCAGAGTCAATTAGGTTCCCCATGCACTTAAACATCATAGATCATATATATATATATCATTTACTTTATTTTTTTAAATGTTTTGAGCCAATATCTTGCTCTAACCTACTTCAGATAATTACAAAAGGGTATCATTTCAAGTGTGAAATGATCATTCACTGTTAATTTGAGTTCCTTTTTCTTCAGGTCTTTTCTTCAGGTCTTCTGGTGCTGTCTCTTTTTTCAGCTGAAAGAATCATGGCTAGCCTACAGTTACAGGCGTCTGACCCTTAATGGTCTTAACGATTACCAGCTTGAATTGTCTTGAAATGCCTCGGCCGTCTTATTTATTCATGTATGCACCGACTTGTGTTTCATTACCGCTGTTGTTTACTCGCATGTCCAGAGGTGGCAAACGATAAAGATCTCTACGGAGAGTGCAACCTCTCCACACACACACACACAGTCTTTATCTTTTGGACTGTCTGTCCATCTCTAATTCTTTCATTCCCCCACAGTCCTCTCTTCTTTGTGTCTCTGTTTCACTATCTTTATCATGTTTTCTCTGCAGTTTTTGGCTCTCACTTTTTACTTTCCCTCCTCCGCCCCTTACTCCCCTGTTTCATCCATTGTCTTTCAATCTGTCTAGCTCCTCTCTATTCTGTCTTTCCCTGGGAGACCACGAAAGGCAATAACCAGAGCTTTCAGAGGGTCAGTCTGTGCAACCTGTGCAGGTGTGTGTGTGTGCGTATGTGTGAACTGTTGGTATGAAATGTGTCCTCCCACCAAACCACTAAAGCCAAGGCCAGTTATGCAGGCTTTAAGTGTAAGAATAGGAGAATGGTCTCGTCCTCCCCGTATATTTCATGTATATGAGGCGTTTGTAAGATGCATGGTTCGCAAGGCCGTAACTACAAAAGGCCCATACGTCCTCATTTTCCCAGCTGACAAAAGCAAACTGCAGAAATAACCAGAGGCATGACTGAACAGGTTTTGTTTTTTTTTTTACGTCCCAGGGTCAAAAAATTAACTCAAGTCACCAAAGACTCATTAAATGCCAATGCAAATAAAAACAGAAAGATTGAGAAAAATAGTCACAAGGATTTCACATACCTGTTAGCCAATTCCACTCGCGTTCTTTGTATTCATGCTTCGCAGCGGCCTTGGATTCCACTTAAAGTCTAAGTATTAAATCAGTAATGGTATGTAGAATTGGTATTCGCTTGACTGTGGAAGGGGGTTTGGGGAAAAACAGGCTGAGATTGAAAATGAATGTGAATTGCATGATAGTCTGCCTCCTTCCTCTCTCCTATTGTTCCCTATTCTTTTGCCTGCCTCCCTTCCCATGTCACCATCTCTCTTCCTCCTCTCTCTTTCCTCCACTCTTTCTCTCGCTCTCTCCAGAGGGATTTGACTCTAACTGGCCTTGGCGCCCGTAATGAAACCAAATCTATTTAAAGCCAAAAGCGATGCAAGTTTTAATTTCCTATTCCAGACTTAACCTTTTTGGCTGCGCTGCATTTTCACATCCACTTAATAACTTTTTACCCTCCACTCCCCCACTCCCCGACCCCCCCCCCCCTCCCCCCTCCCCCTTCATTCTTCCCATCACTCTCACTCTCTGTCGTCGTCCCCCCCCCCCCTCCCCCGATTCTCCTCTTCTCACCCCCCACAGCCCTCAACCCCCCATTGCTCTCAGTGGCGAGGCACAGGCTGCCTCTTCAAGGGCAATATCTGTCAAATGATTCCCCTGTGAAATTAAGACAGAGGCCATGAGAGAGGATGGGGAGTGGGGGTGGGGGGGGGGGTAACAGGAAGAGCTACGAGTGTGTGTGGGTGTGTGTGTATGAGGATGAGGGGGTTATGCAGTCAGGTGGAAGCCCTCATCTCAACTCTCCTCTTACCAGACTCAATCTCATCTGACAGGAAAAAAAATTAAAAACAGTTTAAAGATAGATCTGGCAGCAAGTGCCTTTGTTGCTGTTATACATGTTTTATTTATTTATTTATTTTAAAAGGGATGATCTGAGTAATGAAACGCAGACAGACAGAGAGGGAGATGGCAGACTCAAAAAAAAAAAAGATTTTCTCTTGTCTTTTAATGGCCGTGGACTCGCTCTGTGTGGAGACGTCTTTTTTTTGTAATGTGCGGGGTTGTGTTTACACAAAACGCTTGAATTGAAACAGTGATCACGTAAAGTGATTTACCACCATCGTCATATAATCCCGTGTCAAAGATATATCCCTTTATAAAATTTTTGACACATGCTGTACAAATTTGATGACAAGCAGAGTCTCTGTGGGAATATTTTAGGATTATTATAATGGTGCTAAAGAACGTAAAATATCCATAAAAGTCTCTATTGAGATCACACACATGTCCATATAAGGATATTAGAGGAATATTATAGTGATTTTTCCGCTTTTCTAGGTGTCGTGTAGTGATAACTGTCTGTGTCAGCAGTTTGAATCATATTATGAAACAGTCAGTAATGTTGCCTGATCCTGAATGCACCCTCTTCTGTTGTTAAGGGTTTGATCACATGCTCCTCTGTGCTCACAGCAAGCACAGCGCCATCTCCTGTCTGACTCCGCTATTACATCCAGGGAACAATGGCCCTCCACGATCACGAAAGATTCCCTCTACGTTTCAGCACAAGCAGCTCATGCGAAAACACACACTTTTCTCTCACTGTTCTCAGATAAAGTTTTAACTCTTCTCTTTTTTCTTTACACCTGCTTTGCATTTATATGCATAATGAATTGCTTACATCTAATTATTCAGTATCTCAATTATCAGAGCTGATAGCCTCACGGTGCACCTCGAGAGCTTAAATTTACAGCCCTATTCCATAAATGTCTAAAATGAAATTAACTTTTTACAAGGTGTCATCTGTGGCTTTTAAGTGGTGAAATTGGAGCCCACCCTCCCCCTACACACACACACACACACACACCTCATAATGAGAAGCCATTATTAGGCTGTGATTGGAGCCAGGGTGCCGATATTAAAAGTGGCAGGAGAGGCAATATCACCACAGTGTCTAATACCCTAGCAGATATGTCATATATTTTAAGACAGCTGCTCAGCTATTTATAATTAATAGCAATTTAGTCCCAGCACAAATTGGAAGACAGCTAACAGAGGGATCTTGTTCTATTAAGTGCAGATTCAGGATCAATCTCAAAGTGACATTGTGCAGTTTTTTCGAGTGGGTGGTCCACACTCTACAGGGCTTACTTAAATACCACAAAGCCCATATGGTGTTATGTGTGTTTTGCACGGAAGATGATTTCCCTTTGATTCAGTATAAAAATAAGTGCAGTACAAACAAAAAAGAAATGAAGTTGGCCTCTAAAGACACATGAATAAAAATAATCTGTCTTTATTCTCATGCCTCACAGTCATAAATCACTCCTTCCCAAATGACAGCCTTATACACGGCGTATCAGTGTGGCAAATGGCTCTATCTTATAATAGCACTGTAGCACATAGCAATATTATCTGCTGTGGAGTATTGTAGTGCATGTGTCTCAGCGCTGTGCCCTGGAGCGCTAGCCAGATTACACTGGCCCAGCGACAGTCTTATAATAAGACTCGCCCATTAAATCATATCAGCACTGCTTTTTATAGGCCAACACCTCAGCTACAACACTATGAAACTGTCTGTCATACAGAAATGTGTGTGTCTGAAGTTGTGTGTGTGTGTGTGTGAGCAAAGGAGAATGTCTGGGAGGAGACGCGTGTGTGTTTTACCAAACGTTGCTGGCGTTTGAGCTGCTCGCCGCAGCATCTGACAGCGTTTCATCTTCTCCTTTTATTAGATCAGCCTCGCGCCGCTGTCACCTCTCCTTTCCCCGTGCTTACATCACACGCACATAAATGCCCCTCGCGCACATGCCGCCGGGCGACCATTGGCTCACGAGCTCCTCGAGGACATTCTGGTTGGTTAGCTGGTCTCTGTTCCGTCAGGCCAGGTGGGGAGAGGGCATCGAGGACGACTTACCGTCTCCAATCACAGTATGAATATGCAAACTGGATGGGTGACTGATATGAATGGTGAATCTGAATCTGAGTGGCAAATTCATAGGTGGTATTAAGACGCCCCCCTTACGTTTCATGGGTGTGGTTGTTGTGTTTTCTCCTCAGCACTGGGAGTGGTTCACCTGGCGATGCCAAATATTTCACAGAGCAGCAACTCACAGATCATATCTTGTCGCATTTGGGCGAAACTGAGGTGCTACTGACCAAACAAAAACGCTTAAACATATTTTTTTGACTTTCTAAGAGAGAAACTAAAACATAACGTGATCAAAGAGGACTATGCGGTAATGATGGTATCTGTGCAAAAAAAAGTTTTGTGTTTCTTAAAACCCAATTATTTCACATGTCCTAAGGCCCTGGTTTGTGAATTGACCAATTTGTTAAATGAGTTATTATGAAAATAAAAAAAAAGTTTACAGATTTGTTATATTTCTAAGATTAAAATGTACTTTATGGGAAATCTGTGGACTCTTGGCGCTAAAAACAAATAAAACCAAAGCAGATAATTGTGAGTGTTGTACATGTTTCAGATTACAGACCTTTTTTTCAGTAGTTACAGGACACACCAACAGATCAAATTAGTAGATTTAAATATGTGGTTTTGTCTCAACAAACTTCCCCTTGTCGCACACTGTGCTGTAAGTAGTTTTCTGTCTGTAGCCACAGCAAGCTTCCCAAGCGGAGCTGTCATGTCACATTTGCCATCTCTGATGGATGACGTCGGTGTGTAGCAGCGAAGACTTAAAGAAACGATCCCACGGAAGACACAGCAGAGCAGCTCAGATTCTTTTGGACAAAGAAGATTGACGTGTTTTTGTTCCTCACACTTTATTCGCTGCCTTCTGAGGGACGGTTTTCTGTATGGTTGCACGTTTGACGTGGCTTGCTCGATTGCGGCAGTGCAGCGGTGAAGTTAATTCAGAGAGTGTGTGTGTGCTCCTTCTGTTTTTTGTTTTTTTTTTCCTCACAGCTTTGGGATTTCATTCCATATCCTCAAATTTTAGATTTGCTTGTGTTGTCACTTCTTGTGACATTTTTCTGTGTCTCGGTTTGTTGTTTCTTTAAAATGAAGCGTGTGGATTGGATCTGCAATTTGCTGTGTAGCGCTTGCAACGAAATGGAAAGGCAGTTTTGGAAGTGTATTATTCTGCAAATCGTATCTGAGTTTACTCTTTAACTGTCTAATTAGTTAAGATTCTTCTAAAATCGCACATGAATATCTACCAGCCTTTGAAGTCAGTTGATGATACATCTCCCAGATCCAGCCAACAGAAACAAACGATCCACATAGTGGGATTTAACTCAAATGCATAATTGCATTGTTAGACTCGTTCCTTTTCATGCTAATGCACCACTCCATACATACGCCTTCCCTGTCATTTACACATACACACTCACAGTGCACAATAATATCACGCCCACACAGATATGCAGACAAAATCAACTGATAGACAGGAGGAGACACAGACACAGAAACTTACACATCAATGTTGATGCTGAAACATGCTGCACATACAAAGCAATGTAATATGCACACATAGACGGACAGGAAAACTGGCTGACAGGCAGCGAGACACACACACACACACACACAGCATCCCAAGGCCTCTCCACAGCTCGGTTAATCCAAGCCGTCAGTCAGTGCTTCGGGGCCTGGATGCTGCCGTTTGATTGTAATTGCAAAAACCGGAGGCGGACGAGGGAGAGCCAGGGATGTCAATAGACAGGTGGAGGGACGGAGGGATGGATTCCTCCTGCCTACCCACAAGCCCCTGCTCAGCACGCTGTGTGACTTTGTGTCAGCAGTTTGTCTTGTGCATAGCTAATGATGGCTCGACGGAAGGGCGGGCTCGAGTCTGCTGCTGCTGCTGCTGCTGCTGCTGCTGCTGCTGCCGCTCTTGTTCGATCTCTCTGTCTCTCTATCCACTGGTCTTCAGCTGAATCCCCGACAAATGAGATTTTGCCTGAGGTGGATGGTAGGATGGTATGCGGAGCGAGGCCTCTGTCTGCCTGACTGTCTGTTTGTTAAGAAATCTCACAAGCCATAAAGGGACCCAGGGGTTTTTCTCCTCCTAACCTCCCCCATTCTCTTCTTCTTGCCCCTTTCCTTAGCCTCCTCTGCCTTCATTCTGTCACTCTCTTCCTGCAGCTCCATCTGTCTTCTAATTTAAGTCAGAGGGCAGAATAACTCTGGGTGAATTGTTTTAGTGAAGAAACGAGGGAGAGAGAGCGAGGGGGATGAAGGGAAAAAGAAAGAAGGAGGAGAGAGCGAGGTCTGGGAGGAGGAGGAGGAGAGGGCAAGGGCAGACTGAGCAGCAAGAAATTGGAAGGAGAGAAAAAAACAATAGATGGAGTGGGTTTGAAATGAAAAAATAAAAAACAACTTGTTCTCCAATTAAGGGTTTTTTTTTGTTTTGTTTTGGTTTTTTTCTTTCTTTCTTTTTTTTTTTTTTTTGGTCATGGACAGTCGGTCACACTTGCTTTTGTTGAGTGTGTGATGAATTACACCCCTCCACTCCTCTGCCTTTGTTGTGCTGAAGTTCCAGCCGTTTGTACCTCCTACAATATCTTGCGCTGTGAATTCTCCATGCCTGTTCTTTTGAACTGGCATAGAGAAATGGGTTTTTGAAAAGTCTCTTTGATGGTGAGCCCAATTTGTTTTAACCACTAAAAAAGTTTTTTGAACGCTCCCAAATGTGGGCTGTCGTCAGCACGGGGGCCTGTCCTGAGAGGGCCGCTGCCTCCCTGTGTGAGTCTGTCCGTGTATGAGCATGTGTCTTTCTGTAGGTTATCCTAACCTAGTTTGTATGACTGGATTGACCTGAAATTAGAATCGTGCTTACTGTTCATTGGCTCATTGTCTATTTGTCTGAATGAATACAAATTACATTTAAAAGCCCCCTAAAAATCTATGAAAGTCTCACTTAGTAAAATGTGTGGAATAAAAATAAAAATCTATTTTTCATCTATGTAGGACAGAAAAATGCCAGCACTTGCTCAAATATTGTTAGTCATAAATATTTGCATAAAAAACAGTTTACACACCACTTAAAAACAGCAAAACCAATATACATCTTCATACTTTTTCTTGGTGTAAATAAAAGTGCTCTGGAATATAACATACAGTAGGTAGTGTTGCCAAATCTGAGTCAGTGGTTATAGTAAACATATACAGTAGCCTGCAGTAAATATATATGTAAACTTTATCAGGGACACCATAATACTGGGTAGTTCCTCGCTTTGCTCTGAAAACAACCTCAAGTCTTCATGGCATTGATTCCACACAATGTTGGAAGCGTTCCTTTGAGATCCTGCTCCATGTTGACATGATCCTGTCACATAATTTCTGCAGATTTGTCAACTGCACATTCAAGCTGCCAATCTCCTGTTCTACCACATCCCAAAGGTGTCCTGCCAGATTCAGATCTGGTGACTGGAGGGGCCACTGAAGTTCAATGAACTCACTGTCACATGAAAGAAATCAGTTTGTGATAACTTGCTTTGTGATATGGAGCATTATCATGCTGGAAGTAGCCATGAGAAGACCAGGGTGGGTCACAGCATTGTCTGTGTGATTTGGGGTCCTTAATTTTGGCAATGCAGACCCATAACATCCATCCATCCATTTTCTACCGCTTAATACATCAGGGTCGCAGGGGAGCTGGAGCCTATCCCAGCTGACTATGGGCGAGAGGCGGGGTACACCCTGGACTGGTCGCCAGTCAATAGCAGGTCCGACACCGCGCAGAAATTCAGGCTAAAGGAGGTGATTGGGTTTTTCTGAGTTTCTGCATCCTGGACAGTCAGGCGTTAATTTTCCACAGATCACAAGCAGATATCTCTCAGAATTCCACCAATCCACATTATTGATCAGGCTGATGGATTACCGAGGCGGATTCACTGCTGACAGGCGGCACGTCCAATGGGGGAAGAGTTTTGCATCGCACCGACCAAACCAGCCCCCCCTCCCAATGTCCCTTCCCCTCTCGCTTCTTTTGATCAGAGTCATTTTGACAGTGATGCATAAGTCTGTGCAGCATGGGGCTGGCTGGCTGGCAGGAAATGCCAGAGATCCCCCGAGAGTAGAGGACTGAGGGATTAAACAGAGAAAGACACTCCCTTAAAAAAAAAAAAAAAAGGAGTAAAAAGGAAATCAATGTTTCCTCCCTCTGTGGACAGAGAGAGCTGTTTAAAGATGTTGCCACTTTTGTGTTTTCTTTAGTCTTTTCAAAAGAGGCTTTTCTGTTTGTGTTTAAACTCTGTTTTGTCTTAAGGTTAGTCTGGTCTAGCCCCTCGCTTGCAATAGACTGAACATACCATCACTATCATCTCCCTGCGCTGTCCTTGCCTCCCCCCCACCACCCCCCAAACCCCATCCAAGCTCTAACTTCCTTTCTCTATTTTTTGTCACTTCAATCAAGGAGAAGTGAATGGCACGCATTTCATCTCTCCAAAGCGGCGGTGGGCCTGAAACACAACAGAGGCAGCGCTGGCTAACTGGATTGGGTAGAGTAAATACAAAGGCAAGAGGGAAAAGAAAGCAGCTGGGGAAACACAAAAGGAAGGAGCTGCAATGGGAACGAACCTTGCCTGGGTTTCTCTGATGTTCCTTTACACACACACACACACACACACACACACACACACACACACGCCGCACCTCCACCACACCCATTACTGTCAACCCCTCTTTCTCTCTCTCTATTTCTCTCTCAAGTCATCCTTTTATTTGACATGTTCAGAGGACAGCACCAAAGCATCTGAGGAATGGGAGGTTACAGTGTATTAAAGGACATGTTGTTTCACAAAAATGGTCATTCCCCTTTTCAGCAGGAAATACAGAGGCTATGCGGCTACTGCACTTCAAAGCTGCCCAGAAAACTTCCCATGAAACGACTTTGATTGTCTGCATCTAAAGGGGACAAGCAGGGGATTTTCCCCCCAGTGTCTCGGCACAGGCTTTCTCCCGTTGTTCTCGGCTGTTTCTTAACGCCGGGCTTTGTTGTTATATAAAAGGAATAGAGTATGAATTAAGCAGCTGTCATAGAAGAATTACAGGCAGGCAAAAAAACATGTTGCTCCACAATCATGATTGTTCATAGGAAATCCACAATTTTGGAGGAAAAATTGTAGCAAAACAATTCAGCCCTGCATTTACCCCCCCCAAAAAAAATCTGATACCTTCAGCAAATCCACAGACAGGATTGCTGGAATGAAAATAAAAATTCATTATTGACAGTAGTGGTCTTGAACCCTTCAATCTCGCTTACAAAGCAGCGACACTGAAGAGGTATGTCATTATTCATGTTTTTTTAAATGGCGAGCAATTAACATTTGATAACATTTGAGAATGAATGGCATCCCAGAATGAAACCCGTCATTCATGTATCACTTTTTATGCTATTGAAAGTCCCTTTACTGACCCATTTTGATGAAGGATATTGCATAGAAATAATGCGTTGGAGGCGAAGCTGGTACGTGCAAATTAGTGAGGAGGGGAGGACAGAGAGCATTAGAGGAAACCAGAGAGAAGTTAGACTGGTTGTTTGGATGTGTTAGTTTGAAGGCTGCAGTTGAGTGGACTGTCTCTGTCGCACACACACACACACACACACACACACACACACACACACACATACACATACACATACACATACACACAAACATACATCCAACCCCACACACAACCTCTACCCCCCCTCGCTCCTCCAATGGCCCTGTCGGTGTGCCAGGGCGGGTGATTACCAACGCTCTCCCCCAATTATGGGCTGATTATTCCGCCGCGCTCTAATTGACTGGGGAGATATGCAAATGGCTGTCATTTGGGATGATAAAGGATGCGGGTGCTGGATGCCCCCTGCATTATTTAGCCTCGGCTGTACGCAGCGTGAAGGATGTGGCGTGCGCTTTAATTGCTGAGGAGAGAGAGGTTAAGCTGAACGAGCAGCTGAATTAGAAATGAGGAATTTGGGCCCTTTATTTATTTCTTTATTTTGCTTCTCTCCTTCCATCTCTCTCTTGCACACACACACATACACACACACACACTCGCGCTACATACACACTCCATGTCATGCGTCGTTTTTTCAGTTCTCTCTTGGGTGAGTGGAGAGGTGAGGAGGGGGTGGGTGGATGGCAGGATGTCATGCTGGAATGCCATAAATAAAAACATTAGTGGAACCAATACGTGCAGAACAAATAGGGTGAATTCATGTGTGTGTGTGTGTGTGTTGGCGTAAGGGGAGGCAGTGAGTGGTCTGCTTGTGCATTAAAAACGTGTGAAGAACCTTTGTGGACTAATGAAAAAAAAAAGTTTCAACAGCTCAGACAATAAGTGGGCTCGGCCTGTCTCCTCTGCCTCTGTAAAGCTGCCTTTTTAAATGAAAGCAAATTTAAATACACACTTCTAGGCAGAATACCAATGACTTAACTCGCCATGTGAAAGGTCGGACCCGTGGGCGAGTGGAAATTGAGTGGAATAGAGTTTGTGGTATCTTCGACTTCAATACCTGGGCACACAAAGAGGGCCAGCCTCTTTGTGGGGGGTGTGAGAAGAGGTGGTTAAGTGAATAGGTCCTACTGGCTAAGTACTCCTAGCTGCCACAGCTTGGCATATTATCAGGGGGAATCGGAGTGAAACTCAACACTAATCCCTCTGGTTTGGAGACAAGCAGCACCAGATTTGGGCGTCTTTAACAGCTTAGGGGTAATGGGGCCTCAAATGTCCCTTTCAAAGTGGCCCAGCCCCATATCTCCACATTATGAGAGGCTTAAGAGCCGGGGCACTTATCACTCACTGAGCCCCCTATCTTACAACAAGCAATAATTGCTAATGCGGTGGAGTTACTGTTAGCATTATCACCAGATTTAGTGAATCTATTGGAATCCTGAGTCAGGTGTCCACACGACAGTTTGACCCTCCTGCCTGACTCCAGGACTTTTTTTTCCCGGCTTGGTGCTAGTGGTGATGGCGGGGAAAAAAAGGGTGAGAGAGCGCTTGCTTTTTCCTCTTATCCAGATGCCGCAGTGTTATCAAGAGATTGTCTGGGCTTTGTGAAGTGTACAGAAGTAGAATTGAAAAGAAAAGCACAATTGCTTTTCAGTGCTGCTGTGACTCTCCTCCGCACAACTTTGGGAAGCCCTGAACAGTTTGTTCTTAGGCTGCTTTTGTTCCAGATAACAAAAACAGAGAGAGAGAGCAAAAAGACTGTCTTCAACAATGTAGCCTACCAAATAGTGCGGAGTGCTTTTTTAAATCACAAAATAGTTCCTCTGTAATCATGAACTGCTGTCGTTCAAACCAGTGTTTTGCTCACTAATGTGTTGTTTCCTAGAAACACTATCTACATGCAGTGATATTTCTGTTTGTATTATCTACAGTAACTGTTAATTTTTATACTCAGGCTTTCAAAGTTGGTAGAAGTAGAAACAATTAAAAAAAAAAAAAGCATAATTGCAGTCTTATGTGGATTAGTAGGCACATCAGAAAAGTAGCGCTACAGTAACACAATGTACAGTAAAAATGTGTACACCTACTACTCCACAAAGGCCTCGGTATATTTAAAACAACTCCTCAGGTTAGCCAGGTGTGCAGAGGTGTAAAAATAAGGCAGTGTTTGAACGTCTGTCTCAAACTCGTACTTTTCATCCCTCACACAGCTCCTGCAGGGAGTGCAACGCAATGTGTCGCTCCAAGGAGAAACAGTTTATAAGTGTGCGTCATCCTCCCTATTTGTATTAATTCATTGCGTTGAGACCTCAAAGACACAGAGTTCTTGAAGAGACATGGGGGGGGGCTGTGATGCAGGCTATGACAGCGGGCTTTTTGCCAAGCTTGCGAGTGTGGCCGTTTGCAACGAGTGCTTTCTGTGCCCTCAAACCAGTAGTTAACTAATGTAACCTAAAGTGCTGTGACACACACAGTAGGACCCTTATTTTTGTGTTGTTCTGTATTACATGGATTGCAGGGTCACTGTGTTACATCGTTACTGGGACTAGAAGATAGTATGCCACCTGTGGCAGTCTTGGACAGACTTAAGTGAGAGACAGTTGGAAACTTTAGGCACTTGAGACGGGAACATTCAGTCTCCAAGCACATGGCACAACGCAGAAGTCCATGAGTTCGCAGGCTAACATATTTTTGTGCCTGCTGGGTGCTAGCCTGGAGCCCACATGGGTTTTGGCAAGCCCGAGGCATGCCAAACATCTTCCCTTGGTTAGCAAAGAGCGCCCTTGCCTGTATTTTGGAGTCTCTCTGGCTTGTGGCTCCCCCTCCTCGCTGAAGATTTCACACAGAGACCCTCAGGAGGTGGCAGAGGCTCTGCTCAAGAACTCTTATCTCCACACACATGCTCTCATACATACACATATCCCAGTTTGCCCACATTATCTAGCAAACACATACCCCATCAACACATGTCTGCACATTCCTGCATTGAAAAAAAGCATTAAAGCAGTCATGTGGATGTAAAGTACTACGTGTTAGCAGGCACATTTTGATCAGCATTTCATAGTGTAGTGCATGAATTGTCCTAATTTTTA
Organism: Toxotes lorentzi; assembly: GCA_037833715.1. Classification (NCBI taxonomy): domain Eukaryota; kingdom Metazoa; phylum Chordata; class Actinopteri; family Toxotidae; genus Toxotes; species Toxotes lorentzi. Next base: position 14,416,674 of record JBBMJY010000009.1, on the reverse strand, counting down.
TCAATTCTCATCATCATCACCAGTTGTCATCATCATTGCAGTCTTAGTAGACATTCCAGCTGATTGACATCAAAGAAAGAAATGATGGTGTGGGTGTTGTGTTAAATCTCCATATACTAAGTCTCTCCCTCATTCCTCTTCTTTCTGTACTTAATAGCACTTAGTGAAGGGTATTACAGTTGGTGCTCTACATGGGGCATCATATTAAAACCCTCTTTCACACATACACACAGTCAGCAGTCCATTTGGATTCATTTGCATGGCATTTCATTTGGATTTTGCCTCAATCGACGGTTTGGGGGAGAGGATAAAAAAAAAAAAAAAAAAACACATCTTTGTGTAATAGCATTTCCACTCAGTCTCCAGTGCACCATAAAGATAGAAAGCACAGCGGCCGAAGCCGATAAATGGGTGCAGTGCTGCCATGAGCAGACCTGTCCCTCAGGCCTACAAACGATGGCTACTGGAGTTAATTACAGTTTGTATCATCATATTTACCCAGAGAAGAGAAACAGAGAATAAAACTGGCCTCTGAGCTCACTGAGGTGTTATTTCTGTATATACTGTACCACAGTGAGGTGGAGTGCAATCATCGCTATGCGAAACATTATAATGGATTTTATTTTTGACCTGTGAAAACACGGGCCCTGTTTGGATATATATATACACATTGGTAAAAACATTAGTACTGCACAGCAATGCAAATAGAAAAATAAGTCTTAAAACAATACTGATCTGCCATTATGTACATTTAAAGACTTGTTTTGATATCTTTCTAATGCAACTCCAGAGTAAGAGATGGAGTAGTCAAAATCCACAGTCCTCATTATGTCTGAATATGAATTCCAAAGTTCAACCCAAAGCAAAAATGATGAAGTTACGAGCTTTCTGTTGTAAAACTGCTTGAAAATAACCACTTGATTTGGCTAACACAGGCTTAGACTGGAATCACATTCGGTAGGGATCTTTTGGAGAGGAAAAAAATATATAACAACCAACTCCTTCAGTGGTTATACAAGTATTGTTTTAAGACAAACTTGAAAAAAATGTGATCCTGTCGTTAAATATAATACAGACCGTGTCCATATATATGTAAATATCCATGCTGCACATGCACTGTGTAAATTTCAGGACTACAGGCCACCCACACAGGCCCCTGAGCAAGGGGCATGATTGCACCATACCAGGGGTGTAGCAGCTAAAATCCTAATCTCCTGTGGAGACAGAGCAGATCTGGGGCCTTGGATAAGAGAGGAGAAATCATGGTGGTAGACAGTGTAGTAGACAGTAGCCTTCCCCCTTCAATCCATTTTGCAGTAAGCCTGCAGGATGTTCAAGTTTCGGGTAATTCCTCTTGGGTTAGCTTAAAGTAGTGTAGCACATGCCCTGAGCAGCATGGAATCATCCATCAATATGTATAATGTTCCACAAATATATATATATAGATATTTAGAAATCAATAACCTTAAAATCTTGTTTTTGTTTTTTTAAAGATTTAATTCACCCAAATTATATTTTTAAAAAAAACTTCTGCAGCCCTCCCCAGGACGATAGAAGTGAATAGTATTTCATCGTATTTCATCATCATAATAATAGGAACACTGTTTGGAAAGATGTTGTTTTTCAATGCTGTGAACACCAGAAACAAAATTCAATTCACCTTCACAGTATTCGGGGGCAGCAGAAATCTCATCTCAGACATGGATATCTCATAACCTGAACAAAAAAATACCACATCTATCTGTATGACTAGACACCTGTAGAGTTATGCCAGAAAAAATATACTTAATAGGCAATGTAACAATTGGCTAAGAAGGAATTTGTTTGACAGTTACCAATTTTATATTCTATTCAAGCGACTAGATGAATAATTGCTATTGAGTTGTAATGTTTTTATCGCAAAATCCATGTTTTGGTTGTGTGCAGTTTGAAGCCGTGAGGGAGGTTGTTTTTAAGTGTTACCCCTCACGGTGCTCAGTTGCTGTGTTTGAGTTTGCACTGTATTTCAGGCTCTAGTTAGCTGGCTAGCCATCTGGTGCAGAGCCCTCAGCCATACTATCCCTCTGACAGGGGCAGACAGAGAGGGACAGAAAAATAGATACGCAGTGTGAGACTCTGAGAGTGTGTGTGTATGCCTGTGTGTGTGTGTGTGTGTGAGAGAGAGAGAGAGAGGGAGAGCGAGAGAGAGAGAAAAAGAGAGAAGCAGCTAGTTTCTCTCATTGCTCTCCTTTCCTGTAGCCCACAGGAAGTAGCAGCCATTGCCTCCTCCCTGTCTAGACAGAGAACCACTTTCGTGCACACACACTCACACACACACACACACACATGCATACACACACACACATTCTCTCTCTCTCTCTCTCTCTCTCTCTCTCTCTCTCTCTCTCTCTCTCTCTCTCTCTCTCGCAAACTTACACACGCTTGGTGCCTTCTACCATAGCAACTTTGATTAATTCCCAGTGTGCGGTGAGAGGAGACAACATCAGCACCACGGTCAGGGAAAAAGGCCCACAGTCTGCTGAATGTGACAGCTCCCTGCTTCACTCTGATGCCTTATACCCTGCTGGGGTGTGTGTGTGTGTGTGTGTGAGAGAGAGAGTGAGAGCAGGCCAGTAGTATGAGTGAAGGATTCGATGGGGAGTGTGTGTGTGTGTGTATGTATGTGGCCTCATCTGTCCCCTCGGCCGCATCAGTGCGCAAGCATGTCTCGCTGTGACAGCCCAGCAGCCTGTGCGCCTGTCACACACACACAAAGTGTGTGCAGGCAGGCGCCAACACCAGCGAGGTGAAGGGTCACGAGCGACTGCCTCTCCAATGTTGTGTGAAATGTGTAGATGGCAGTCTCGGCCCATTATGTGCGTATATGTGACTGTATGTGTGTGTGTCTTGAGGCAGACAGGGGGCATCTCAAAGTAACTGGTTATTATCACCTCAATATTTTTCTTATTATGACAATTACATGCTCCAGGAGCGAATTAAGCGATACAGGACGCCAAGCGGGAGTGGTTGACAGCTATTTGGAGACTCAATGCACAGAGCAATTTGCAGCCCCGAGCCAAACAAATTGGATTTGGGCCACTTTGGATTGGGGCCCCAGATTGTTGGGCGTTTGGATCCCCCGACCGCATGCCTGCCTGGCTGGTTAGCTGGCTGGCTGGCTTCGATTTCTTACACATGACTATGGTGCAGACAGTTAGCCAGGTAACACAATGCTCCATGCCCCCCTGACAAGGATTAAGTATACATGTGGAGGAAGAGTGTATGTGTTGATAAATGCATTATATTGCAGGTGCATTGTGAAATGACTTTTTCACAGTAGTGTTTCTACATCCATATGTCATAACGATGGATTTACTGGGTATTTACAATTGACATTTTTATAGTCTACTTGTTAATCTTTCCCACTGTTTTATGTTTTATACTGTTGCTACTTTTTTGGTCTTGGGCCACACAGCTGTGCTCAAGTGTGTGTATAATCCAAATGAGCCTAACAGCCTCTAAACGAATTACTGGTACGCATTTTCCCACCCCTAAACTGCCACTGGAAAAGCTGGCAACAGCACCCAATTAGGTGAAATGCAATTATTCCCATCCATTCACACAATTAGCCTGTGGGTTAACAACCTAGCTGTACATCAGGCTAGCTTTTTGTGTTTTGGAAAAGCCATCGCCATGGTTACACCGGCTCTCATGGTAACCCCGCCGTGTCAAATGGCATGCACCCGGGGCAGCCTGTCGGTTCAAAATAACATCCAGCCCTATTGGTGGAGGCAGCGCATTACATCACTCAGCTCAGAATACCAGGTGACTTGATTGGCTGAGACAGGGAGTGGTACCACGGGTGAGGAAGAGAGAGGGAGAGAGAGAGGAAGAGACAGAGGAAAGCGAGCGCCCCATGTGCTCAGTCGTGCGAGGGTAGATAATGCCAGGTGACAGACTGGCAGGCTGGCAGAGCGGGTGGGCACTCACAGCGGCATGATGGAAAACAAAGGCTTTGTGTGTCACCGCCGAGATCGCATTAACCAAAACAAGCATCCATGGACAGACTGCCACACTGACTCGGTTGTCTGTTCCACGGGCTAAGACATCCATGGATGGATAGATGATGGGAGATGCCTGTCTCACTTTTTATATGAAATAACATGGTGCAAGGATAATGAGAAAAAGTAGTGTTTGCCTGCTGTTTACATAACACTGACTATCTGACAGATAAATTTGACAAACATCTTTTTGACTGCCAGTGAACTGCAGGGTTTGGCAGATATTTACGGTGTTGATTCTAGCATTTAGTTTGGAGCTTTTTGTCAATATTCAGCATTTTAAATTTGAGCATTTTCGTAAAATTCAGACTCTTTTTGAATCTACAGTCTACACTGACGTTTGAAAAAAAGAAGAACTCTCCAGTGGGCTGGTGGCACCTTAAAGCAGGGTGAGGTTGTTTCCACTGTAGCTGTTAAAGTCTGACATTTGTGCAGTTGTCCAGCAGCTTATTACCATATTACACTGACCTCCTGTCCCCCCACCCAGAGCTCTGCAGAAAAGACTGATGCCTACTTGTGTTGAGTGCATTATTGTTTGTGTTAAACTGGATCTTCCTAACATTCATGTGTCATGAGGTAAAATCACATAGCAATAACATTACAATAAGGTGATTTTTTTTTCTAGCCAGGGTTTGCATGACAAATTTTCATAATATTATATATATATTATATATATTATAAGTGTATATTATAAGTGTAGCTGAGTTAATTTTGATTTGAAGACATGGTAAACTCCAAGTGACATACAGACGGACCAATAGACACATCTGTCTGTGGTGGAACAGTAATGGTTGCACAGGGCTCAGGTGGGACAGCAGTGGGGGGTCAACAGGCCTGGTATAGCAGGTAAGATCAGCTGGCAAACATCCGCAACTCTTTCCCCTTCCTCCCCAAGCAGGCACCAGCCAGGAAACCAGGGTCACTTACAGGTGACTTCCCTCATATTCAGCTACAGCTGGGGCACAGCCACTAGTCTGTGTGTGTGTGTGTGTCCAAGTGTGTGTGATGTGTAGTTAGGGGGCAGCCATCACATCACATCACATCACATCTGGCCTTCTCTTTACTTCTACCACTGTCTCTCTTCTGTCTCTCATTCTCTTCTCACTCCCCATCTTTGTGCAGTGAGGATTCAGCAGTATTGGTGGGGATTCCCTGGAATCAATTCAGGACGGGGAGTACCTACTAAGCACACACACACACTCAGACGCGCGCGCACACACACACACACACACAATCCTCTGCTCACCACAGGGAACAAAAACTGTAATATGAACTCATCCTTGGTCTGAATGAAAGCCCATTACAATTCATTTTCACCACAGCAGCCAGTGTACAGTAGTGGTTTCTTCTGTGGGTAATGTTTTTGCTCCTCTGCCATATTAACCGCTGTCACCATCTCAGCAGGTCACAGAAGAGTCAAACACTGCTCATGCACGTGTTAACTTTTAACCTAATAAAAGCACTGGAAACTATGTTGGCTTTTTTTTAATCATGTGTTTCATTTCTTTCTTTCTTTTTAATAGATAATACAATCTGGTCTTTTAGCCAAACAATCATATTTTACCACGCTGAAATAGTTGCAACTGTACTATTTTATTATGACATAACATGCAACTGGGAAAATTTTGTGCTTGCTTGAGTTTACATTTGCCACCTGCTTCATGTCACTTCTTATAAAATGCTTGGGTGGGCTTTATAAATACTCACTGTGAGTCCTTTCTTCTATCCCAGGATCTGTCCGGCTCGATTGATGACCTCCCTACAGGGACCGAGGCTGGTCTGGGATCAGCCGTCAGCGCCGGTGGCTCCTCCAGCAGCAGCAGTAGTAGCCAGGGGGAGCAGGGAGGCGCCAGTAACCAGGGACAGTCCCCCTTCTCCCCACACGCCTCCCCACACCTCCCCAGCCAGCGGAGCGGGCCCTCTCCCTCCCCTGTTGGCTCACCTGCAGGCTCCACTCAGTCCCAGCAGTCCCGATCTGGCTCCGGACCCATCTCTCCTGCCAGCGGACCCTCTGCCAATGCTGCCGCACCAGGTAGGGTTGCCATCAGAGCCTCTAAATGTATGTGCACATGAATCTTGATAATCTGATTTTATCTTGATGAAAGTGCAACTTGTAGCCTAACTTTATTAGTTTAATCACCACAAACAAACAAGACTATCACTGAGGAGATTTGCTGTTGGAACCAGACACTACACTGCATTTTCCATCGTGTGCCGCCGAGTTAACTGGGAAATTTGCAAAATTGCTTTACAGCTTAAAGAGAAATTGCTTTGTGCCACCAAACAAGAGGCTGCTGTTTGAAACCAAATTAGAAAACAATTGTAAACACACCCCAGTCAAGGATGTCACATCAGACGTATTGTCTTTGACAGCTGATGAAAAATGGCCGCCGTGACATCAGTGATTGGGGTGTGGCCAGCGAGAGTTTCTCACCAGCTGTTATTCAGCGTTTTATTTGCAGTTTAAATAATACCTGGAGCATCTTTAAGGCAGTGCCATTAGTAAACCCATTGCTACAGAAAGCATTTCACAGTTATCACACCTACATTTCTGCATGACCTTTCCATTTATTTTGCAATTTAAAGACCTAAGTCTGATTTCATTTGTTTTTAAATATGTGCATTTAAAGAGGATTTTAAAAAGGTCATGTAAAAAACTGACCCTGGTGCAGAATAGGTATACATGTTTCCACAAATAACAGCATGCCAGTATTTAAATGTTGACAAGGAAAAACAGGGGTGAGCGTGTTTTTTTTTCTACTTCTGCCTTAATCAGTGTCTTAAATTAACATGATTATCCATAATAATATTTTCCATGTAAATCTATCCACTGAGATTTTGCTTGAGTTTTTGGTTTGACCTCAGTATAGATGATCCGTAACTGGTGGCAGCATCTTGGTCTAATAGCATCTTTTTAATTTTCATCTCCAACTCGCTGTATAATCCATCCAGATCAGTTTTCATTCTTCCAGTTTGGGCAGTAGATGTTTACACTGCAGCAGAAGGCCAAATAATATCAATCCATCTTGTCCAGACTTTGATATTTCTGCTCCATTTTGAAATCCTAATTCAGACCTCTGAAGAATATTACAGCTTAGTGCGGAGCACTTCATGGAATATGTCTCATTTATTTTCTTCACACGTTTTTTTCGTCCTTGCATTGTGGGGATTTGTTAAGTCTTTGATCACTGTGTTGTAGAAACACGTCCCTACGATGCAGTGGAATTTTAATAAAGTCTATCTCCCTGCTACCTGCAGATTGCACAAGTATTTCCGACATTTACGTCCAGACAATATTTCCTCTTCACTCTGAGTGTTCACGAATTGAGACTGACTGGTAGTGGAGGACTTCCCATCTGATTTGTAGCCTTATCTAAAATATGGCAGGCCAAACAAGACACCAACAGGATTATCAGACAATGCACGGTGTGTCTGTTTGTCTCCTGAGGCCATAGCCAAGCACATAACCATTTAGATAAACACTAAACATTATAAACAAGTGTGGGTTTGATTTGCGTGTGTGCGAGTGTGAATGTGAGTGTGTGTGCACGCCGTTCCCGCCTGGCCTCCCCGTCATCCTGCCACCTCTCTGCCCGCCCGAGTGGCTGACCGGCACATCAGCGTATCTCAGACCTGTCAGTCACTCTGACGAGGCGGGGCAAAATGTCTTGAGTGAGATCCTGATGCCAGCTCCTCCTCCTCCTTCTCCTTCTCCTCTCCTCGCCACCGCTTACCAGAGTGATTGACGCTAATGAAAAACTGGGACAGTGGTTTTCCAAGCGCTCGTGCCAAGAATCATGACAAGAATCCGGAATGAGGCGGCAAAGACGGGAAGCGAAACCGATTGCTGGGACATGATTAATAAGAAAATATTTTAAAATATTCCCCATGCCAAATAAATGGTGATAAAGCGTGGAGCAGTGAGTAACATCTGGCATGTTTTAGCGGCTGTACTACAATCAGTTTGAATTAGATCAAGGACCAGCCAGCCTAAGAGAGACACGGGAGAACTAATGTGGTTAGCACACATCTGATTACTAACGCTGTGCTTTCTAACACTTCATCATAAGTTAGGACACTTTGGTTAATGTTGTCGTCATAGTTGGGTCCAAGTCAGTGAGAAGAGAAGTGAGCAAGGGAGCTAACAAGAGGCACTGTGTATTTATTTCTGTGCTTGTGTGTGTGTGTGTTTCTAAGATTTGTATGTTCAGTACTCCTGTCACCGCCGTAAAAGGAAAAAAAAAAAACACCTTCTTCGTTATTCAAAGCAGTTGTGTGAACAACAGTGTCCTCTAAATAAACAAAATAAGGCAAATGTTAATAAGCTAATTAATTAGTATGAAAAGCTGAAATTGTTTTTCTATCTGCAGTAGTTTGAGTTTCCAGTCAAGAAAAAGTCAAAACACACCACATTTTGTGGCTACATTGCATTATGCTCCATTAAGGCTACTGTCAGCGGAGAAATCGGAGTTAAAGGTCTCCTCTAAAATGGATTCTGCCCCTCGACTTACATCAAAATCAGCTGCTTGCATCGATGGATTAGGTAGTATGGATAGTTTTCATATGGGCAGTTTGGGCAAGAATCCATATAAATCCAAGGAAACTACACAATAAAAACTGGAGCTGCATAAGTCTTAAAGTGTGTTTGTGCAGCTCTTTCTTTTAAATACAAACAAAAATCGGTATTTGTGGTGTGGAGTCTGTGTTTAAGTGTGTGTACCTAGAGTAAAATCTCAGTGATGGATGGAAAGGTATTTAGGATGTATATGTATTGTATATATTGTACATACATATAAGCGTGTGTGTGTGTATTTGTGTGTTAGTGTGTCACCAGTCAGCCTCACTGTGTGGAGTGATGCGACATGTCACACGGCTGAGCACTCACGGGACACACGTTACCCTTGACAGCGGTCAGAGGAGAGCAATTTCATCATGTCATCCTTTCACCTGGCTGTCATACACACACATACCTACGCACACGCGCACACACACACACAAATAACACAGAAAGCAGGTAAAGCACTAATAGCAGCACATTAGCACACATACCTATAAACCGTTTATTTTTTGTGGTTTCACACTACACAAATATGGTCTCACATATAAATCTATATATGCTTGCTTGAATGACTGACAGTGTTGTTTGTATGTGTGTGTGTGTGTGTGTGTGTGTGTGTGTGTGTGTGTGTGTGTGTGTGTGTGTGTGTGTGTGTGTCTGTGTGT
>JBBMJY010000009.1:14381973-14407311 GCA_037833715.1 Toxotes lorentzi | reverse complement strand
GTGTGTGTGTGTGTGTGTGTGTGTGTGTGTGTGTGTGTGTGTGTGTGTGTGTGTGTGTCTGTGTCTGTGTGTGTGTGCATGTTTGAAAAAGTCAGATGGAGGAGACTGACAGATTGCCAGCCTATCATGCACCCATACACTTGCACAAATCTATCTTGTCGGAGCTCCACGGCATGCCTGTGATTCTCTCGTCTCCTCACTTCTCCTCTTTTCTCTCTCTCTCCCTCTCTCTCTCCCTCTCCCCGTCTCTCCATGAAGCAAATCCAATACACTGTAACATTATCCGGGCCTCGCCTTGCTATTTGGATTCTCTCCCGGAGCCAAAAAGGCACACACAGGGCCAAATTGATTTTCCTGTTGCGCTAGATTTGTGACAGTCGAGCAGAAATCACATTGCTCAACCGCCAACCTCCCCCTTCCTCTTCCTCCACCTCGCATGCACATACACACACACACACACACAGACATACACCAAAACACACACCCCTCCTTCTTCCCAGTGTCTCTGAAGCAATTCAGAGCGTCCTCAGAATATTTTTCTCCTTCCATGAGACATTGGGGACGAGGGAAAGCAGACATCCGTCTCTCATCCGGATGGATGCGGGGCGGAATGGGAGTGCCGGCGTACGAGCTTCCATCACTGACTGCGAGCTGTGGGAGAGAGAGGCAAAGTCATCCAGACAAAGTGCAGAACACAAGGTCTTGAAAAAGTTGAGCCTCCTCCGTTAGTATCGTCCCGGCTGCAGCAGCCACAGAATCCATCAGACCTGTTGATTTGCATGTGTGTGTTTGGATTTTCCAAAACTCATTGCATTTCCTGGATATTTCTAGATGGAGATGGAGGCACATCTCCATCTAGAAATAGATGGAGATGTGTGCTTTGGAGTGTGTACATGGGCTGGTTTGACGAGTTGTCTCCAGGTTGACAACCTGTCAGTATGGCGTCACTTCCTGTCAGCCTCAGGATTGCTGTCACTTCTTCCCAAAAATGCATCAAAGATACAACCATTACCAGGCTGAACCTGATAACATACTAAATCAAACTTCACACAAACAGAGCACAGAAACTCGGTTGCCATCAGGTTGGATAACTGTTGCTGATGGGATGGAGCTCATAAGGTGCAGAGATGCCTGCTTCTGAGTGAGGGAAAGTCCCACAACAGTCTTCAGCGTTGACAAAATATATTGCAGGAAAATATACGGCTCTTCTGTAGAAGTAGTGGAAGTTCTCCAGGAAGCAGACTCCAAAATCATCTACAGATGTTCAGCTGGATTGAGATCTTGTAAACACGAAGCCCTTAGTCAATCACACATTTGCATTTGTTTCTGAGTTTATTTATTCAGGGGTTTCTTTTTCTTTTCATTTGTCACTCTGTCACTGTACATAAACTGCAGTATATATTGGCTTATTGCACAGAGGAACTTTGGTTGAATGTTTCGCCATTCAAGGCTGGCAAAGAATGTTTGGATGCTGTTATCACAAGGGGATAATACAACATGTTCTCGTAAATCCGTTTTTCCAAATCAAGCTTTGTTTTGTTCATTAAAAAACAGACCATTTAAACCACTCACAAAACACATAGGAACCTTATGTCGCAGTCACCATGGCGATCTTTGTCGGTTTTAGAGTCAAAGCCCTAACACACAGAAAGGAAACTAGCTTGGAAGTGTCTGTATTTATGCCCTTTTTCAGGTCTGCGCCGTATCTGGGTATTTTTATCTCTCTGTGTGCGCCTGTGTTTACACATTTGAGTCTGCATGCCTGCCTGCCTTTGAAGGCCAAACTGCTATACTGTTCCACATTGTGCAGCTACTAATTGACACAGAGCACATCCACACTCCTCCATGGCCCAGCTTGCTCTGTCTGCTGCTGAAAATCACAAATACTCATCTCTCCCTCTTCCACTCTTGTTCTTCTCTCTCCACCGTGGCCCTTCGAGGTCCAGTTAACAGTGCCTGCCTGCCCTCCCTCCCTCCTTCCCCTCTCCCCCTCCTCGTCCTCTCTCCATTCCTTCTCTCATCACCCCTTCAAATTTTTATTTTCTTCTAAAGAGGTGATTGGAGCTCGCAGGCGAGCGCTCGGGAGAGTTTAAGCTGTTTATCTGCACTTCGCTTCAAGTGCTTCCAGGGCCTAGAAAAGGACAGAGAGGTCAGGGCAAGTGGAGGAGGGAGAGGGAAAGGACGGAGAGATAGAGGGTGGGAGACAGAGAGGGAGAGAAGGCCAGGCCTGTCCAGTTTGTTAGCTCAAGGGTCCTTCCCTACGAATCTCCTCCAACCCACTTTATATCCACTCTTGTCCTTTACATTGTCCCCCAGCCTTGCCTGTGGTTTGCACTCAGTTTTTCATTTAAAAAAACACATTTCTATCTCTAATCATAGTAATGAGAACCAGAGCAAAAAAAAAAACCTAACTGCTGCTCTTTTTCCACACTGGGGTCAAAGGTCAAGCACAGACGCCTGGAAGGAACCGGAGTGATGATCTCAGATCAGGCTTGCATGCAAAATGGTGGTCATTTTTTAAAAACAATGCCAGTAAACGACTTCCCCCGACGAGAGTGAAAAACAAATTTACAAGCTGCAAAATATCGGACCAGAAAGGATGCCGGGGGGTTGCTCATCCAAAACTTCTATTTTTCCTCTGTTAGTGGTGAAAGTTATTACAAGAAAGCAGCGGAAGAGGGTGGGGGAGTTGAGTTTTTAGTGCGAGTGTTTTTTTCAGTGTAGAGTGTGTGGAGCCAAGCGAGTTTTCTAGTCACACCACTCCCTAAGAGGCTGCGTGGTGGGAACACTGCCTCTGGCTGTCCCTGTCCCTCTCTTTTTCTCTCATTATTTTTCTTATGCTCGCTTTCTCTTATGTTCCCTCTTGTGTCTCACGTTCCCTCGTCCCCACCCTTTCCCACCCATCTCAGTTTGTCTCTGCTGCTTTCTTCACTCAGAGCGTTGCTGTGGTACAGGCCTCCCACCGAGGAACAAGGCTGAATTTTCCATCCACATTTCTGCCTCTGTTCCTCCCTCTTATTTCTCCACATCTCTCCTCCAGCTCTCTTTCTCCACTTTTGTCCTGCTTTTTTTTTTCTCCTTCATCCCCATCCACGCATCAACTCCCCCCCCCCAACCCCACCACAATTCTTTCCCCACCTCCTACATGCCTCTGTCTCTCCTCTTCCTGATGGCTGCTCGTGTTCGAAGTGAAACAGCAAAATGCCCTCCCCACAGGCATTATATTCACAAAGCACACCATCGGCCAAAACAGGAGGAAAAAAAAAAAGGGGCGCCCGCTGCTTGCTGTGTTAGCCATTTAGAGAAATCCCATTCTAACTCCGTCCGACTGGAAAACCCTAACCGGAGCACGGTGCGCAATTATTTTCTCTCCCCAACACCTATTTTCTTGCTTTCTCTCACTCCATCGCGCTCTCTCCCCCGCATCCTTCTCGCTGTTTTTTCGCTTAAGCTGCAGTTTTGCTTTACTTACAGTTGCTACTCAGCGTTGGAAGTAATGAGGATCTTGGGAGAGTGCTTGTTTTGCGAGCCACTGCAGGCCTGCGCTCGTCCCCTATAGGGAGAGTTAACTGGCATTAGCCCCCGGCTTGGAGAGGCATTGACTCGCACCCATAGAGATCTAAACCACCATTATTGGAGCCCGCTGTTTATCTGCCTCTTTCCCCTAAAGACGCAGCAAGTAGGGGATATTACCTTGCTTTGTGTGTGTGTGTTTGTTGGGTGGTGCAGGTATGTGTGCGTTTACAGCCTAAGGGTTGTATTAAGAGATGGTGCTGAAGCAGCCCTTTCTCTGTATTCTACACCAGTCTATTAGTGCTCACCACTGTTACTTCACTTTAGCAAAAATGGCCCCTGCTGCTCCAGGGGGTCTGTGTTTGTGAGAAACAGTGAGGGAGCATGTGTGAATGTGGGTGTGTGTGCAGTGTAGGCAAGCAGAGGCATCGCTGCATCTTTGTGTACACATCCATCCACACACCCTTGCAAGCGTTTACTCACGTCTGCTAATGCACACCCACACCTTCCTTTCATCGGCAATTAAAAGTCTTTTCATTGACTGTCTGGTTGACTTTTCTTCATCGACGTTGCACACACACACACACACAAACAAACGCGCATGCACACAAGCACACACTCAAACACACATTAGGTTCTAAGCTTTATATTACCAGGCCCCTGAAACAAAACAGAAATATGGCCACAAGTACTCTCCCTCGGCTTTGAACTTCCCCGGCATTTGCGTTTGAAACCCTGATGAAAAAAAGCTTCAAAGACCACACTCCCTCTCTTCAAAGGAGACTCAGGGTTGCCTCGACAGTCCTTGTGGAAGAGAAATTTAAAATGTGTATTGGGTTTTTAGCAAGGAGTATTATCTCCAAAACGCAATGAACTCCCATTACTTTTGGCCCTTGCTGCCTTGTATCATGAGGAAAGAGTAGAAAATGAATGTGCTCGCTAAGTGCCTTTTTACAAAGAGGAAATTACAGTTATTTGGCTCTTCAGCAGCGTTCCAAAGAGCATCCTCATTCTAGATATCTTTCTGTTCGTTCTTCATGTCTTCCTGCAGCATGCCCCAGCCCTCCAAAATCCTGTCAACAACAAACAAACCCGAAAAAAATCCGAAACAATCGGATCTGTTCATCTGTAAAACCTAATGGTTTTTGACAGATCAGTGTTGAAGACAAACATTTATACAGGTGCGCTGAGATCTCTCATGAACGAAATGTGATTGAAACACGAAAATCACAAATTATTTGGATACAGAAAAAGAAACACTCAATGAATTAGAAATAAAGGCACTTTGTTTCTTAGAAGCTGTGAAACAACTGCTTTCATTGTTTCATGTGTGGATGTGTGGATCTTTTTTTTTTTTTTGCAGTCATTTTCATTAGTGAGTACTTGTGTATGTTTATATGTGTGTGTTCAGCTGGGCACTCGTGGAGGTGTAAATTGCAGACAGTGGATGTAGATGCCGGCTGAGGGACAGCAAGATATTGCCATGCCGCTGATTATCACAGGTGCTAATAGTGTTGTAGAGCACCTATGGGAACACTAGCTTTATAAGGAACAGACAAAGAGACCTAGACACATGAAAACATATATAGTTTAAAACTAAAATGCACAATACCTGGTAAAAAGATACAAACATGATCACAAACATTGAAACAGTGCCTGTTACACTAAAAAAGGTACCCAAACAGTTCACACCAGGAACACGAAGACAACCCGGATGGTGGAAATATTTCCATACCGTTTATTTGTTTTACATTTTCATTCATAGCTCGCTTTTTTTTCTGTGGACAAGCAAAGATATACAGTCAGCTCCTGCTGACATTTAGCTCGCTGCTCTCTCTCCTCTCTCTGCAGCACGCGGAGAAGAACTGCACGTCAAAGATTCAGCGTATGAATTATTAATGGTACGGATTAAACGTGCCAGGACTCACTGTGGAGCCTGTTTGTTTTATTTGGACGTAATTATTTAATGGCACCTTGTTAAAAATGATGGTGAGGAGAGGAGAGGAGAAAGGAAGGCAAGGGAGGAAGGAGAGAGGAGAGGTGAGAAGAGCCTTTGTTTGGGAAAGTAATTGGTAGTGAAATAATTACAATGTGCTCTAAGCTTCACTCGTTCATTGCAGAGAAAGAGGGAAGGAGGGGTGAGGCCTTGTTTCACTCTGCTATACTACTTCTCTCTCATCTGTTGTTCAGTTTTGTCTTTCTCAACAAGCTCCTCTGTTTCTTGTCTTTCTTTTCCCTTTTTGTCCTTTCTTTCTCCTCTCTCTCACACACATATATACACATACTCATATGTCTTTGCATTAATCTCATCTCTGGTCACAATTTACATGCCTATGTGGAGAGAGTAGCGGAGCATGGAGGGCACTGTTCCCTATTTATACCTTCATAGTGACACACACACACACACGTACACACACACACACAGTGCAAGCTGCTGTCACCACCACTCTGCCATCCAAACAAACAGAGTCTGACAGCATAGCTGGTGCCTGGCATGCATCCTTGCACACACACAAACACACACGCACGCACAGAGACTAGCCTTTATCGTAGGGTCGGCTTTCATAGTTTAAGGGTTCAGTTAACTCCTGCTAGCATGCTTCATCCTCGCTACCCATCCACCCTTCTAAACCCGCGCTGCAGCTAAATCTGTCCCCACGGCAACAAGTGATCATGACCCTCCCAGAGTAGCTTTTCCACATACAACTGTGCACATGCAAACATACCTGTGGTGGAAAGTGGCTCAAATACTGTATTTCACCATAAGTTTGTTTTATTCAGCTTTTTACCCCTTCATATTTATGGGACAGCTTTAATTACTAGTTACTTTACTCAGATAAAAACACATGATCAACTTGTTGTGGATTAAACTCCCAGCACGATTTAAAGTAATGACATTTTTTCCCACTAAAGCTTGTACGCATGGTTAATGATAATAATCCAATAATATAATGTATATCACAATAAGAATTCTTGAATGAGGACACTTCCCTGCTGCTGTTTGTGTATTTTGTCTTAATTGTATGACTACTTTTACTTAAGTAAAGGATCTGAGTATTTCTTTCTCTGCTCACATAGCCAGTGTTCCTCGTGTCATCACAGAGTTGCTTCAGCATTCGCTGACGTTTCCCCTTACCTCCCGCCACATTGTGACAGACTAATTAATCGAATATTCTCTCTTTGAAGAAGCGCCGCTGGATCTATTCATGTGTGAGGCAGGGGGTCTGTGTGTGTGTGAATATTTCGGCACATATCCTATGTGGCTTTGTGCTCTTACGTGTGTTTCCTTGTGTGCTTGCTTGTGTTTATTTCCACTTGTTTGTGCAATTACTTTTACATCTGTGTGTGTGTGTAGGCGGCATGGTTGTTGGAAATGTTGTTTATGCAGTTTTATGCAAAGCAATTATGTTGACTTAATTGGGTTTGTTTATGTGGAGAGTGTGCCACCCCCAGTCATGTATTACTGCTATCATGGACAGACACACATATGCATACACACTTCTCCAAACACCACTTTCTATTGCGTGATTGAATAATGTGAAGTGTTTCCTCTATTATGGGGAATTTATATTCACTGCGAGTTTTAAGGACACTGTAGCAACAAAACTGTGTTACTACAGCTCTTCAGCTGTACTTCAGAATGTATCATCCTGAGTCGACAAATACTTTTGGCACATATACAATACACCATAACTGTAAAAATATTTATTAACAATCATCACTGAAAATGTACAGCTGAATATCGTCAATATTTCCTGCACGCTTGGTCTTGCTGGGTGTCACATACCATATATTTGAGCACTGAATTTTCCATCTCATCCATAGAAACGTATAACCAGTGCAGTTTAAAATACCAAACACCAGTTTTCGCCTTGTCTTTCCCTCTCTCCATTGTCTCAGGTCTGAATCCAAAGATAAAAGGTTAATTTGCCATCTCTCTCCTTCCTCTGGGCCAAATCAATCCACCATAGTCTCTGTCTGCCATTGTCCTAATCAGACCCTCAACTCACTATTGGATTTCAATGGAACAGGCTCAGCCCAAAGACCCGCACAACCACCTAATCAATGATCCTCAAATGGCTGCGGTTTTCTATAGGGGATCGCTCTGGTTTTAATGCTTACACGGGGAAGTGGCACAGGGTCCAATGACTTCATATGTCCTCCGCAAGTGCATTTGTCATTTAGCTAATAGTGACTCACAAACAACTTCATGTATAGTGATTGTGCTTGGTTCTTTGTGTGTATGTAAACGCTAAATTTGGCGATCAGACCCTCTAACCCAATCGCTTGACGCTCAAGAAACACAGCCAGCGCAGCCTCATTGTTTTTCTTTTGTCAATCAAATGGCAGGAAACTTTTTGAACCAGGTAACTTTTGTGCCATTGAATGAAATACAAAGAGAAAGACAAAAGTAGTCTTTCAGGGCTTTATTGTTACAACAGTTCCTGCAATTTCATTCAATTTTCAAGCAAGGCAGACAGGAAGCGAATATAAATCCATTTTCTATTGATCGCTTTCATGCAAATAAGGGAACTCAATTCATGCAAAACATTTCTTTTAATGTGACAGCTTTTGTTACAAAGCCAGGATGGTACCATTGTAACCCTTGAATGTATCAGTGCCACGTGGATGTCTGAATCTTCAGGTCTTATCTTCATGTTGCTCACCAGGTTCCACCATGGCCCCACAGAGCTCTGGTAACGGACCAGATGGAGCCCACCCGCCAATCACCCGGTCACCTATGGCTCAAGAGAGAGGTATGTGTATGTGAAAATGTGTGTTAATATTTGGTATATGGCCTTGCCTGGCAGGTTGTAAGTGTGCAATGCTGTTTTTTTTATGGCTCGATTTTTATTTTTGTGAAACTTCGCAGCCAGCTTAGAAGACCCAATGCATGCATTGTAGCTTCCCTTTATGTGGAAAATAATTTCTTTCCAAAAGAAATTCAGATTGTACATCACAACTTGGAAATCAAATGGAAACTCTTTGTTTCTTTACTTTCCATACCAGTGAAGGGTGCATGAACATTATAGACATGAACAAAGGGAAAAACAGACGTTCTTTGAGTATAGCACCAGCAATAGTTGTGATGAAAGATTTTCTGAGGGACTTGAAGCATGAGACGTTAGCACAGACATGTAAACAACTTCACTAGACTGGATTAATTTTCTGTTGTCTGTAAGAACCTGCTGTTCCAAAGTGAGTTCCTTCAGCAAGTATACCACCCATTTTACACCTTTCACATAGCTCTTAATTCTTGCACTACTATGTGTTTAAAAAAAAAACATACAAGGCTGTATGATAGTTTAGGCTGAGCAGGTGCACACATACAAACACACATAAACAAGGTCTTAGTATTATGCTTCATCTGTGGTCAGCTCAGCATCTTAGGTCATGGGAAAACCGTGGTTTGTTACAGTCAACATTCAGTCGACTCATCCTGGACTTTGTTCGAGTCAGAATCTGTGCTCTTTTGATAGCGCCACTTCAGTTTTGGCCGCAACTTGTTGTCAAAGGCTTGTAACATGAATGCTAAGCCGCAAGCCACATGTGCCGGCCAAACGGGAAATTGTTTTCAGCAATTATGGGCACTTCTCGACTATCACTAAAAACAACAGAATTGCTCATTAAAAAAAAAAAATCTGCATCAACACAACATTGCAAAAAACCTGAGAGACTAGGATGTAACCTTAATGGAATGACTGCGATGCTCCCTCTCTATCACCCACCAAAGAGCAGTTAAGTCAGAGAGAGACCGAGGGAGTGGATGGATGAAGACAAAGAGAGAGAGAGTGAGGCACTGTAAAAGGTTATTTCCCAACATGATGAAATCAAGCTGGAGATTTAATGCTGCTCTCTAATGCCTGTAAACCCTGAGCCCTCCCCAGCCCAGTCCAGGAAAACACAGTGCCGGTTAACAGGGCTGGCTGTTGTTTTCGCTGTTTTCCTAGCTAGGATTAACCCCCCCCCCCCCCTCCTTCCAAACACACACATCCCACTTTGCTCAAGTGCCTGCCTCCCTAAGAGCCTCTCTCCACTCTTCATTTCCATAAATCCGCTGAATGTCCCTTGCCCCCCCCCACCCCTACACTTTCTCTCACGTGCTTTGCTGGCTGCCTGTTGTTGTTGTTGTCCGGCTGAGAGCTTCATTCGCTTTGCTAGAAAGAGAGAGAGCTTTATATGTGTGTGTGTTTATGTGTGTGCAGAGAGAACCAAGCAAAGAGAGAGAGAGAAATCCTTGAATGTGTTATTTGCTTTTAGCACTGTCTGCAAAATGTTCCTCTCCCCATCCATTTTCCAGGCAATTTAAAGTGCGGTATTACACACTGTATTTTTTTTTCTCCTCCTCTCCCAGAATCCCCTTACCCTAATGGAAGCAAAACATTACAATAATGTCCTCGCTCCTTAAACCCAGCACTCGCAGCCTAAGCACTTTCAGGCCCCAATCGCTCTTTTCCTCCGTTGCACTGTCTTTCCCTCCCACACACACTTTCTCTCTGCTTCTCTTTCTGCCTTGGCCTCTGTCTCTTTCCCACACACACAAACACACACTCAACATAGGGCTTTTATTGCTCTCCTTCTCTGTTATCTACACCCCACACACTCAGAGGCACAAATATGTACATGCATGTGTGTGCACACAAGCATATGGAGCATATGGTGAATACACACTTAGCATTTTTAAACTTTTATCTCCTTCCTTTCCCCTCACATTTTCTGTTGCTCTCCTAGTAGAAACAAGGAATTATACAAGTGTCAACATGTACTTTCCAACCCTGTCGTTTCCCTGAACGCCAGACTCACTAAAGAGTCCGTCTGTGCACGCTCAGTCAACAAAGCGCACAGCTATCAAAGTTTACGGTCGAGCAGACCCAATCAATTTACACCCAATCTGCAATACTGAACTCCCCCCCCTCACACACAACACACAAAGCCACATCTTCACCCACACGCTCTTTCTTTTTCCCTCAATGGCCGTCCAGCGACCTTTCCCCATTCGTGATGTACTGGGAGACCTTTCTGTGGGTTTTAAGAACGAACGGGGCGGCTTGAAAGAGCGAAGCCCAGGCGAGGATCGCTCCAAATGTCAATTTGAATGGTGGAGGCGAGTTTGGGCCTGAGAGGCTTTGACACATCTATTGACAGAACGACTTAGAATAACATAGTAGCCATGGTCAAATCACTGGCTTATTCTGTGGAGAGCAGAGCACAAGGTTTGTTTGTTTTTTTCTTTTTTTGGTTTTTTAACTCAAGCATACCAATTCTTTCGCAAATACACTGAAACACACACACAGACTCAGCATTTGCAACAACATACATCTTTCAAACCAGGTATACACTCGACCTGTGCTTCTTGCCAGTGATAAGGTTCACTACATTTTCTCCGTGCATGTGTTTATTTGTGCCCAGGGTTCATTTTACATGTCAGCCTGTCCATTTTGTGCATGTTTTCTCTGATGCCTGGACCATGCTATGTTAGTCATCGATGTGTATCTATGAGTAACAGGAGCCAGTGCTAAGATTAAAGATTAGAGCTTTCAAAAGGAAGGGTCTCTTTACACGAGGAAATTGAATGGATATCCTGATTTGTTGAGCCAGAGAATGATCACATCTACCCACACTCAGGCCCTCAGTCAACATTTGATTTCACTGAGCAGGTACATTCACTACTGAGCTGGAACTCTCTGGGTTTTTAAGTGTTATATAAGCAAAGCACTGACATTACTTTTCATGTTTATTTGTGTGTTTCAGGGTTTATGTCCAGCATGCACAGGAATCAGGCTGGCTCCCAGTTTGCCTCTCCTCAGTCCGGACCTTCTATGTCCCCACACCCTTCACCTGGAGGTCCATTGTATCCTGGGATGGGTCCCTACTCCCAGAGTGGCCCTTATGGACACCAAGGTTGGAACCTGTGTACCTAAATTTACATTTAACACACATTAAAACTTGATTTAATTGGTGGATGTATAATTTTTAAACTCCCAGAATAGAGTTTCAGTTTTATTAAAGAGGTTAAAAAAGCTCTCTGAGTTAAGAAACTTGCTTTACGCATTGGTCGCTAACAAGACAATACATTGATTTATGTCTCATAACTGCCTGCAAACCATTTCTACTTTGAGGAGCAGTTTATACTGGATGGTTCAACACTGCTAATAAGCTACAATAGATCCTGTCCTCAAAGGTGAGCACTGTCAACACGCCTAGATATTGATCAACAGTGCAAACTTGCATGTCAAAGGTTGAACTCCACAACATTTTTTTAGAGCTAATGCTTCATATTGTGTTTACTGCAATGTTCACCTGAGCCAAAAATCCACTGAGGACACAAAGGTTGATCTAGAAGTCTGGCTTCATAATTTTAGCAAAAAGTCAGTCCAACCCAAATTTCCTGTAAACAGGAATTTGTCAGTATATTTGTGCTCCAACAGTAAACCCAGTCCTTGGACCATAACACATAAAACAACTGATGTCAAAAATGGAGGATGTAACTTTCAAACCACGGTTTAAAAAAGACTATTCAAAACCAAAAGTGAGAGAATTTTCATTTCCCACAAGCTGCAACTTCTTTCAAGTTTTCAGATGAATTATTAAGCATGAAAACCACCAACTGGCCCTGTGTTGACTTCCTTTGTTGACTTTTACCTGACATCAGATTTGTGGAGCAGCTTCTGCTTTCTGACTAGTTGGAGTGTTGAATACCTTGTGTATCATTCATCCTGTGGGGTTATAGAGAAGTTTGGCCTCAGATGGGAAAGCCACATTTGTCTTTTTTGATGAATGTTGGCCCCATTCCACAGTCCCACTGGGCCTTGACATCAGTGCCACTGGTTTCAAAGAGTTTGCTAATGAGGAATACAAAAAGACTCATTTTGAAAGACATAGCCATCTTCTGTTTCTGTTTCCAACTCTGTCTCTTTCTACACCTTGTTCACGCACACAGAAACTTCTTCTTCTTCTTCTACTCTCGTCTTGTGTGGTGGGTCTCACTGTGGGCATTTCTGAGAGTGCCACTCACAGAATATTCATGAGACACTTGAACCCCAGACAGACCTCTTGACTCTCCTCATGATAAGATTATGAGGTAGCTCCAGACTGACAAGGCAGACTGACACGTTTTGAGGTTTATCCCTTGAATGATGATGTTCAATCCTGTCATCAGGCTCGATGTTTTGATATTAGCATCTCGGAAAAGGAGTCAACACACAACAAATGTGTGTTTTTCATAGTTTGTCTTTCCCCACTCAGACATAGTATAATTGTGGATAATTGGTAAATTTACTGTAAATACATGTTAGATGCTCATGTAAACTCACTGTGATGTTTACAGAGGGATATTATGTCCAGATAAAGGTAGTCTCAACTCTTCTCTAATCCTAAATCCAGTAAAATAAATAAATAAATAAGGACTTCAGAAATAGTTATGGCACTGTATTTGTGACTGGGTTTGACAGGTTGAAATTAATCACTCTTTCATGTCGTCTAAATGGTCTGCCTTGTGTTTACAACAAGACAACTGCAAGGACTCACATTTGACCTCATACATGAAGGGGAAACTTCTCTGAGGAGGAATCCAGCTTTTTGTACCAATATGCAGGATAATGCCTTCCAGGCAACAGTCTTTGCTTCAGTTCACCACAGTGTGTAGGCCTGTTTGATGAACCATTTGGCAAACCAGTCACATCAACCATCAGTCTGAATTTTTTCTGAAACTCCAGAAAAAAAAAACTTGGACAAAAACTAGTCACAGATTTAAGGAAATTAAAAAAAAAGTTTGGATCGCTCTCTACAATTAAGTATTCTTCGCTCGCTTGTTTTCTCCAACGTACAACTCCAGGCCATCCAACAAACGTTGACATCTGCTGTTGTACTTCATTTTCTGCCTTTGGCAACACACCAGACGAAACATTATGGTATTTTTTGGTAAATGTGTGTTTTAATGTGTCACCTTGATAAATGCGCCCATCCGTGCGTGTGTTTTCCCAAAACTGCGGCCTCTCCCTCGCATTTGTTAATGTTGATTAATAGCCCTAATGCATTTGGTATTTGGTCTCCCTTCTCCACCCACTCTTATCTCTTAATGTGACTTTGGCTGGGCTGACAGCCCAGTACGCAGAGAGAAAAAGAGAAATAAAGTAAGCAGAGAGCGACAGCGAGGCGGACTAGCCTGGAAGAGGCTCTGGAGGCAGATGAGCGTGAAATCTCACTCGGATGACAGGAGAGATGTTCCCATCAGAAACAGAAAGAACAGCTCAGGCCTGCTGTCTTCTCATCACACACATAAAGAGTATATACACTATACTGGATATATGTACACTCTCATTCAAATTTAATACACTTGCAACTGACCTGCATCTGTCCTGCATTAGTTCTCTTGGATATATTCAGACAACAGCACAGGAAATGGCTGCATTTGGCTGGACACAGTACTGGAGAGGGCATGACGCATAAAAATATTGTCTACATGCCTACACACACTCTGACAGCACTCACTCTCTGATGCCTTAGATTGACCTTCACCACTAATCACAATCCTTAACCTTTAACCTTATCTAATCCTGCTTTAACCGTTAGTGGGCATTAAGATGCAGTGGGCTGCATTGGTAAAAACTGGCTCAAGTGCTGTCAGCCCTTTGTTTTCTAGCTCGATCCTTCTGTCCAACACAGTGAAATTAAGTAAATAAGACTGTGTTTTATGACGCAGTGCTGTTGTCAGTCTGAACGTGGCCTTACCCAAACATAAACTTAATTCCTGTACTTATCTAACAAGCATAAACCCTAAAATGGCCCCTTAAAACTGGTAAAAGCTCTTTGGTGTGGAGCATTTTCCTTATGTTTCCAGCCTTTTGAGGTCATATGTTCCTCATTTCCTTTTTAATACACAATCAAACACCTCTCAGTCAGAAATATGAAAAAATTTTTCCCAACGTGCACATCCCACCAACCTTCAGTACAGGAAACCAGACATGTCGGCTGCAAGTCAGAGCCAGGTCCGTGGTTCTGTGAGGGCCCATCAGAGGCCTGTGTAGGCTGAATAGGGCAGACAGCTGCTGGTCATTGTTCTTAATGACAGCTCCATCTGCTCCCCTTTCCTTTTCCTAGCGCACTAACAAATTAGCCAGCCATTAGCCAACACAGAAACTCACTCCAAGTTCCTGAACTCTGCTCTCTGTTTTTCTTGGCTTGTCTGTGCTGGGAGAACCCAACTCTTGGCCTTGTACTTGTATTAGTGTGTGATGTGCATGCCTGTGTGGTGTGCGATACAACATTTTCAGCAATCATTCTTGCCACACACACCAATGGTGAGAGTTTGTAGCTCACCAAAAAAAAAAAAAAAACTGTCTGGTGTTGTGTAACTTGAAAGACTGCAGCAGTACTCTTTTATCAGGGGCAAACGACGGTAGTGCAGCTTGTGTAATCAACTGCATAAGCTCCATCCAACATACAGTTACGGTGATACATGAGACTGCAGGAGGTTATGGCCCGTCTACAAACAATACTGAAATATTTAGTAGTTATTTCCATGGACCTTGGGTTGGATAAATCTGCTTCCTGTAACCAAAGGTTTTCTTTTAGAATGATGTACAGTCGAACCCTGCCACAGCTTTTCCCTTTTGCTGTTTTCCTGCTGTCTGCATGACAGCTCTGCCCAGCATTTCCAAAAAATATTTAAGCTGCTAAATGTTTATGGCTGCCTTTTCAAAGCCCTCTTTATCCAAAGTAAAACTGATCTTGTATAGTGTGTTGATATCAGGCTCTCCTCGGGACTTAAATGACTCCAACAGCTGTTTTTAAAGACATGCACTCGGACATGGTACAGAGCCAGCATGTTGAGAACAGTGGACACACAGACAGACAGACATACAGTGAAGGAGGGGGATGCCATGCCATTACAGGAAAGAGATTTGGAGTCTGTCTCGGATCTGCTCTCTCTCCCACCCATTGCATAGTGCCCCCCCCTCCCACCCCCCCCCACCCCCCTCTGAGGGGTTAAGCACTCTGCTGGTAATGACCATGCTTCAGACTGCACTTTTAAGTCTTGGTGCCTTGCCACAGCCGACGTGTTTTTCGGCCAGAAAAAAAAAAACATGACTCAAGCCAGCGTCTGGGGGAGGGAGAGGAATTTTTGGGATGAAACTGACAGTGTGTGGAGCTCAGCAGCCCCAAGGCGCACCCCAGCCCTGCTTAGGCTTAGACACCCTGCTGGGGAAGGTGCTGAGGTGGATGGGAGACGATGTGGGGGCCTCAGGCGAGACAAGATACCACTGCAAAAAAAAAGGAAAAAAAAGTATTCATCCCATCAAGTCACACATGTATACTGCAGTCTAAGACTGCGTCTCAGAAAGAAATTTCTAATGTAAAGGATCTGAATTGGCATTATTGACAGACGTCATCGTGAACTGATCTGCTTAATTTCAAGGTATTTCAACTGTTGAAAACATACAGCTTCTTTAGAAGCAGTTAAAAAATTATGTTTTAAGTAAAAGAAAGTTATACTCAATACATCTGCGTGGCACATTAAGTTGAATCAGAAGAGAAAAATAGAGGAGACTGTGTCTTATACTACCATAACTACCAGAGTGTCTTACCCTTGTTGACTCACTGCACTTGTCTCTTTCCCACTTCCCCAACCAAAACCATCCACCCTACCACATCCACAAACAAAAAAAAAGTAAAAGAGAAAAATGCTGTTATCCATTTCTTTTATTTGTGTTCAGCCACATGTAGACATGGACAACCTGCCCGCACTCCTGTCCTTGGCAGCTCAGGCATGCAGCCATGTAATCTGCATTCCACTCCTTATTGATGGAGTTCACAGATCCGGAGGGCGTGTTGGTGCACCCTCATACCTTACTCTACCGTAGCCGGGAGAATGATTGCCTCGGCTGTTAGCATTGGACGGTCCAGTCTGCTGAGGAAGCAGTAGACGGTAATCTGCTCGGTCACACTCGAGCTCTCCCGCGGGAATGCAGGGATTAAACCCAGCGCAGGATATAGCGTCCGCTGAATGCGTGACCGTGCCGGGAATTTCCATGTAATTGTAAACGAAGCACCATGAGCTCTCCTTCTCCTCCCCTCCATTGCGCTATAAATACCACCAAGACTCCCCAAAGGCACCAAGTGCCTGAGAAACAGGCAGGAAACCAAGACTGAGCCACAAGGACGCAAGATGGGACAAATAAGAAATGACATCCTCCTTGTCCTCTTTTGCTCTTGTCCCTCTTTGATTGGTTTCCAGAGCAGTAGAATGCAAAGTAGCTGCAGCAGATGACACACTTCCACGTAAATATAGTTTGTTAACACTGACACAAGCTAAGAGAGCGCATTTCTTTTTCCTGGCCTGTTTGAATGCCAGGAAATAGTATTTCTTTGCACTTACAATGTATTTTTTAAAGGCAGATATTGCTCAATGAAGAGAAATAAAAGTCAGGTTGATGCCACTAACTTTTCACAATTGATTCTGCCTGATAAGAAGCCACTGTCACGGCTAAGAAAAGACACGCAACTTCATATTCACTTCCCAGTGGCAGATATCTGATAGATCGCAGTTAGGTGGGACAGTAAAAAAAATGATATTGTGACTTGCTCCGCTGAACATGCTTACTGTTTTTGATTATATAATATGGCCATGTTGCCAGTGACTCACATGGAGGTCTCAAGATCTTTTCCAAGTTTCTTTGACAGGGCGTAGCTGTCAAACTGTCACTCCCCTAACTTCCACATTGGCTTTTACAGCGACAATGTTTTTCTGTCTCCTAGGTCTGGAAACACTTTTAAGTCAACAGCAAGTAATTCATATTCTCAGCTCAGTTCTGTGAATATAACCCCACATGGAGGCAGCGTAGTATTTTTTTTTTCTTTTTACTAAATCAAACAGACAAAAGTGCTATTTATTCATTCAGTCATTAGGGGACCAGTATTAGGATATTTTCATTTGTGTTGTTATTTTATCTATAGTTATCTTTATTTTGTCTTTGACCTCCACAGTGATCCAGTGTCTAATGTAATCTGAATAGCACTTTCAAAGCCTTAGAAACCGTGAATGGCTCTTATGAAAACACCTAGATTTTCAGGGTTGAGCTCTCAGTCGTTTTTAAAAAGTGGGTTAGTGTGCTATCTGTCCTTGAAGAAGAGCTCTGGCACAGCACCAATCCTTCAGGAAGTGAATCATTCTTGTCAGGACGGAGCAAGACTCTCATAGGAAAGCTTAGAATTAACCGAGTCCCACAGCTACTCCGTCTTTCCTTTGTTAGCCGAGGCAAACATAGCCCACAACTAGAACATTTTGAATGGTAGTACATCAAGACTAATAAGTTCTCTCAATGCTGCGTGTCGATTTAATGACTTTTTTTTTTTATCACAAATCTCTGAAGTTAGATTTGGCTTAGCATCTAACCCCCCAGTAAAGCAGAAAACAGCCTCATGGAAACTTCCAGACACTCACTCCCACTATTTGGGTCTTTTGGCCCGTCCGCTAAAGATGGAAAAGGGAAAAAAAAAAAAATGCAGGTCGTCCAAATGGGACTGTGTGATATAAACAACTCCCAGGGAGGTGTGCTGGAGCCTCAGTCTGTCACAAGGGCCAAAAATCACAAAGTGTCCGCCCAGGCTATTGAGAATGTATGGCAGGCAGCCATGACATGGGGCTCAACAGCTGTCCAAAGAGGGCTGAGAGAGGTCACTGACTGGGGCCTTGTTCATCTGCAGCAAACCGTCCACCCGAGGCGAGAAGAAGGAGGCTGCAGGGCACCGTTCCCAGGATTTTCCACAGCATTGTAGGCAGTTGCTTATGAGTGGAATAAACATGGAAATGTGTCTTTCACTGGTTGCAAGGTCTCAGATGTATTATATATGCACTGACACAGTCAAGCAGATGGACACGCACACACACACATGTACTGTGCACCATACGTATCCTCCTGTGTTCGTTAGCAGACATCCTTTCTTCCTGAACGCTTCCCTATTATAGCCCCAAAACCCTTGACAGGTGTCAGCCGTACTCAGCTCACAGACTCACCAAAGCCTTCCCAGAAATAATCCGCTTCTTCTTTTCCCATCTCCCACAGTAGATTTCATCACAATTTCTGGACAAATTCAACCGGAGCTGCTGACTTTTATGGGAAAGACTTTTATTTTGATTCAATATAAATCCTATCTCGGGGGTTGAGGGCAGGAGTTTGTTCCCCCTCCCTCACTGTCTGCCTGTCTTCCTCTCTTTCCACCCCCACCCTCTGCTGCTTCCTCCTGCTCTCTCCCTCTGTCGGACTCGGAGGCTTATGTCATGTGGAAAGTGTCTTCACTGAAGCAGCTCGAGGACACTGAGAAGCCATTTCCATTTTCGGAGTCGTCTTTTTTTCTTTTTTTTTCCCCATGTGGAATATTGTCATTCAACTTTCCCTCGTTTGAGCGTGTGGAAAAGCCTTCAGGTTTTAAAGGGACTTGATCCCCTTTTCCAGACATATTCTCAGAGGATTAAGCAGTGAGGCCCAACTAAAGCACCCTTAATCAAATCAAAATAAATAGCCCCCTTCACAATGGAGGATGCCACATTTTCCATTTCTATTTTGCAGGGGATTTGTCCCAGGGAGGGAATATCACAGTGGAAAAGGCCCAGTGCCTGCAGAGGCAATACAATGTGTGTGTGTACTACACTTACATGCATAGCAGGTATATTTCACTGTGCCTGAATGTATGTACATGTTGTTTTTGACAGCATGGTGATTCTCTTTCAGCTCCTATTGCAGCTGGTGTTGGAGCCGAGCTGGGCTTTTAGAGCCAAAATGGAGGGGTTTAAGTGTGCCTTAGGAAAGCCTCTGGCATCACGGCCGTGTGGCACTCCAGGGCAGCAAGAAAGCATTTACTGCAGATTAGAGCTCCTCTCAAGTGTTTCACAAAGTCAGCCTTAAGCTTGGCAATTGTTCCCAGGGCCATCCAGCAACCTGCAGCCATATAAAATGTCACCAGAACACACCCCGTGTAGTTTTTTCCTGCACCCGCTGGAGGTTGTAGAGGTCGTGAATCAGAATTTGGTTCAACACTTTGCATTCCTCATCCCAGGATTATTTTCTTGATGGATGAAATAGTTGTATGTGTCACTATTGTAAGGGTATCA
Source organism: Toxotes lorentzi (assembly GCA_037833715.1). Classification (NCBI taxonomy): domain Eukaryota; kingdom Metazoa; phylum Chordata; class Actinopteri; family Toxotidae; genus Toxotes; species Toxotes lorentzi. Next base: position 14,387,687 of record JBBMJY010000009.1, on the reverse strand, counting down.
GCTGACTTGATAAACTCTCTGTTTCTCTCAAATGAAGTGATTCATGCTACCCATGTGCGTATTTCACAGCAGCCATTTTTGGTCATTCTTGTAAGAAATCTATAAAAAATAAAGTGGAAAGTTAAATGTCTCAAGTGACAACATCCCAGATTTTACCTTTGAACTGACACGGTGTGTCTAATACTTGCATTTTCACTGATTTTAGGCATTTGTCAGCTCACTCACATGTCGTCTTTTATCAGGAAACTACCCTCGGCCTTCTAACTACAGTGGGACGACCAGTACCAGCTACAGTGGCCCCGGCCCTGGCATGACCAACAGTCTGGGAATGAATGCTAGCAGCCCCATGCATGGCCAGGGGCCCGGCCAGCCCATACCTGTAGGACGTAGCCATGGCCCCGGCAGCCAGAATAGGGTGTACCCGCCTATGGCTCCCAGCTCCCCCAGCATGCCTCAGCCAGCTGGTCCAGGGATGGGCCCTCCTTCTTTGGGTAACTCCAACCGCAAGGCCCAGGAGGCAGCAGCAGCTAGCATGCCAGGGTCTACCAACTCAACACACAACAGGTAAAAGCAATCATGTATTTTGACAGATTAACACTTTTTCTTACTTCAATTTCTTTTTTGTTTCACACGGCACCTCATCTCTGTTTGCATGTAGCTATGTGTGAATTTGTCTTCATGAGTATTTCATTCTACCTCATTATTCATGCACCTAATTTGTCCTAAAACTCATCTTGACAAAGAAAAAAGAATGGTGTGACACAACTGCAACAGAAATGGCCCAATTTCTAACTAACTAAACTCTTTTACTACTTCACCTGGAAATAGTAGTGTTCTAAAATTAGGGGACAGAAGGCATGTCTCTTACAGTGCTCGCTATCTGGTGAGTGACTTCTCTCTGCAGGTCGTCTGTGGGGAGGTGTTCCTGAAAAGCACTGCAGAGAGTTTCTCTGCCACAGAGTTTGTCTTTTTGTCCGAGAGTCTTTTCAGATGTGCAGGCAAGAATATGTTCTCAGGGGTTCCACACTTCTATGAGCCATTTGTGGAACTATCCCTATTTTCACACATCTCTTAAAGTGCTTGACATTTTCATAGCTGGCACCATACACCAAGTGCCATTTGTTGCAGAAAGAGAGATATTGGCTTGTGAGGGGACTGTATGGGTTGAATACTGCACTGTCAAATCGTAAAAAGAAGAAAAAGCAAACCACAGGTTTAACTGTGAAAACACCAGAGACAGAGGTGACACCAAGGACCTTAATCACCCAGGAGGACCCAAATCACTTTGATACTATATCGGTATATGAGTTAAGAGATTTATTATTTTTCCATCAGGGTTGGAGCTTTGAATATATGTGCCTTTGTAGCGTTGGAGACCGGGGCTGTTGTGGGATTGTGTGGGCAGTAAACTTTTGCTGAACTCTGCCGGGGGAACTTGTGAAAACATGGCCGTCTTCAGAGAGGAAGGGCGGATTTCTGCGCTTCCTCCAATCGGCGCGGGTTCTGTCTGACAGTGTGCATCGTGGGAGCAGTCTCACCAGCATTCTGCAGGCTGAAACGGCAGATTAACACTTGTCGATGTTCATTCCCATTTCTGATGGTGCATGAGTCAGATTGGAGAACATGAGCCAGTGATGATGTTTCAGATGAGGTTTGTCTTTTTGTCCGGGTTGGGTCTGTCGATGCCGATCTGCAGGCGGCCTCCGTATGTAAGGTCCCCAGCCCAGATGCAGCCACCTCAGCCCACCTCCACCCACTGGCCTGCACCCCACCCTGCCTCCACCCGTCCACCACCTTCACCTCCACCCAGACCTCTCCACCTGTCCATCCTGCCACCCTCACATTCACAGCACCATAGGTAGGTCCACCACGCCTCATAACGTGTGTGTGTGTGTGTGTGTAAGTGAATGTGTTTGTGTGTCATATGACTAAACTGAATGGAAATTTTTCAAGCTAAACAGAACTGAAAGTGATCATGATGAAATGTCTCACAAGCTCCCTCTGAGAGCAAAACAAGATGAGTCATCATTGTTATCATTGTAATTACCATCATCACCTTCATCATCATCACTGTAGTCATCATTGTCATCTTTGGCATGTGTTAGTCACTCTAATGGCAACAACCGGAGCTGAGCACATACAGTTGTTGTGTGCATTATGTTAACATTTTGTTGCAGGGTGTGTGTGTGTGTGTGTGTGTGTGTGTGTGTGTGTGTGTGTGTGTGTGTGTGTGTGTGTGTGTGTGTGTGTGTATGTGGGATGTGGGTGGGGGGGTTGTGGCATGGCTGACAGTACGCGTGATTAATTATGTTCATCATAGGGGCCCAGCGCTTTTCACACACAGTTACACACAGACACACACACCCAGCAATGCAAATACTGGCCGAGCCATTAAGAGATGGCTGGGCTGTCAATAAGAAGTGGCATGACATGATCCCCACTGCTGGGACCAATCAGACTGCCTGTCAATCTCTCCTCACATTCACCAAGACACCAGAGAGGTGTCACTCGCTGTGGTGCTGCTGAAGGAGAAGACTGTCTCTCTCCCAATCTCTCTCTCACTCTCTCTGTTTGTTTACATATTTGTCTAAAGCATGTATTTGTGTTTTCATCATCTTTACAGTGCTCCATTTTGATTCGCTCTTGACTGCGAAAGTATCCGTGGGCTCCTCGTCTTCCTGTTTTATCTCCATCTTTGAGATTAATCAGTTGTAAACGTGTTGGGGTTTTTTTTTTTACTGCACTGCAAATATCACATTTCATAAAGACCAAACAGCTTTTTCCTTTGTTTTTTTTTTTTTTTGTTGGAAATCTTGTCTTTTCCTTCTCTGTTCAGTCTTGGTGGTTGTTGCTGTGCGTGCTAACATCCAAACTGCTGCTAAGTTTATTCAAGACAAAGCAGGACACTGGAGGAAACACCTAGCAGACACTGGGTATTCAGAACAACAAAAGCAGGTGTAAAAAGTCTGCCAGCTGTGTGAGATTATTTGTTTCCAAAGCAGATTGGAATTCACATGTCTGAATCATTTTTCATATTTCTGCCTGCTTCTTTATTCAGAATATTGATTTCTTTAGTGATAGTAACATGTTTTTATAACACATAGTTAGTCTTCTGGCAGGAAGTCTTTTTACTGACTTAAAACAATAAAAAGAGCCTAAATGTTTTCTTACAATGGACATTTTTGCCAAATAGTCCAGTTCCTTTGCTGCTTGTCTCACCCTCGCTGTTGTTCTTGTCTGCTGTCACTCATTCCACCTCTTTCATCCCTCCCCGTCTGCTTCTGTTCTCTCTCCTCCCACCTGTTTCACTCTTTTTACCAACTCTTCCAACTGTATCGCCCTCTCCGTCTTTGCAGCTCTGTTATCCTACCCAGACTGTTTTATCTCCCTCAGTCTTTCTTCCACCCAATTTGCTTTTTGTTCTCCGCCGTCTCCAGCACAGCCTTGTTATGTTTTTCTTCCTCAGATCCCACTTTAAAACATCTGAGGGAGATCAGGGGAAAATTGGCCTCCGAAAACCTGCAGTTAAAGGCTCCAGTACCCCGCTTGCTCTCCAGATCTCAGCGCAACATTCTGAAACATTCAGACCTAGTTCCTCTCTGTCTGAGAAACAAGTTGTTAGTCGTATCACATTTAGTTTTAGTCTCACTCTTTGATGCATCAACCCCGGGTGAACTGCCACAAACACCCATTCCCGACCTTCTAAATCTGGGGCTAGTTATATAGCAGCATTGTCATTGGCTAGTCTCTTCTTCTCATCCTCTTTTTTTTCAACACATCCTTTCACTGTTTCCCCGCCAATAATCTCGTTACATTTCCATCACTCATCCCCCATATTCATCCCCCCCTGACTCAGACACTAGTAGATACACTCCAGCTTCACTGCCCTGAGTAAAAAAAATTCCCAACGAACAGAGGAGGGTCACTTCTGGTATCCCACGGCTGCAGGTGAGGGTCGTGATTAAATCTTCATAAAGTGTGGCGTGAGTGTTTTTTTCCCTCGAGCCCTCTCAGAGTTTCTCCTGCAGTGGCCGACTGGAGGCAGAGACAAATGTCTCGCTTTTATCGGTTTATCAGTTTGATTGGTGGTTGAGGGGAAACAGAGTTGAGTTGCTCCGCTGTGAGTTAAAGCAGAAAAACATGACTTTGCTTGAATAACAAAGTCAAGTAACGTCTTGCTCATCATAATTTTGTAGTCTAGGAATTTAAGCCTCTTCTGTCATCTTAGTGAATGTCACTTGTTCATGCACTGTTACCTAATTTCGCAAGTAAATGCTGGGGCATCTGAAAACAAGGTTAATTTCCTGGAAAGGACCATCAGTTTAATGAAAAGTTGTTGACTTGTTGGGGCTACTAGGCTGCCATTTGTCAGTATGATGAATTGCAGCACGAAAAGTCTGATATGTTATGTTCAAATAACACAGACGGTGTCAAGCCTGTCAGTGTGGAGGAGGTACAAGTTTGTTTGGAGGAAAGGTGTGGTAGAACATTTTTTAGGGGCTGGGGATTGATGTTGGGGAATTTTTGGAAAAGAGAAAAGAACAGAAAGTATTAAAAGGTATAAGCTTTTCTTGGCAGCAGCTTCTGAGGACAGAATTGGCTTTTCAAATGACTTTCCAGCGCTGCCGGCGACACTCTACAAAAAGTTCCTGGAGCTATAGGAACGGGCTCTGTCGAAAAAATAAGCACTTAGTAGAAGAAGAGCAAAGCTCAGAAAAAAAAAAGAGCCGTAAATCAAAGGGAAATTGAAGGGAGAAAAATGTTGGAAGAGGGAAGAAGAGAGGAGAGGAGAATGCTCCCAGGCAAATCCTTGCCAAATAATTCATTTCTGACCTCCTTAGTAAGTAAATTTGCTAAATAAATAAGAGCAGCGCTTGAATGTCAAGAACGGGGGATGCTGCCTGTGGCGCTTTGTCGCTCGCAGTCTTGGCAGTGCTGCAGAGTGCTCTGCTTTCATTAGATGGGCAAAATAAATGGCTTCTCCATCCATCCTGAGCTGTTTGATGTTTGAGCAGGAGGGGAGGGAGAAGGGAAGAGTAGCTTTTCTCTGGATTTATTATGTTAAAAGCTGTCCTTTTATTTTTTTGTGGGGGGCTTATTCTGGTCTCCCCTCTGTCTGTGTATGCGTTTGTGTGTGTGGTGAGTTGAGTCAGGAGTTTGGAGGAGCTATGGGCCCAAGCTGCCCTGAGAACAGATTGGGTCCATATATAATTCATGGCCTCCAGCCGATCCACTCCATCCTTCCATCCAGCAGCCTCTCTCTGGCTCTTTTCCTCTCACTTTCTTCTCCACACACACACACAAAGCAGACGGATCGATAGGGAGGGCCACTCACACTCCTGCGGTCCCAGCGCCTCTGCTGTCTCGTCCAGTTAGCAGCACTGGGAGGCATCAGCGCGGCCTGTCACCACGAATGAAGGACAAAGGCGCTGCCACTTCTAGAGAGACACCGTCAGCTGGTTGGCTGGCACCTCGTAACCATGGCATCCCCTTGGCAACAGCGCCCCCCCCGCGCATGAACACAAGGACACACTCAAACACACATTGACACACACACACTCTGCCCACGGTGTGAAAGTGGCCTTCTCTGATGCCCTTCACACATGTGGACTGAATAGCTAAAGAGGAGAGATGGCTCTGTGGCTGTGTGTGTGTGTGTGTGTGTGTGTGTGTGTGTGTGTGTGTGTGTGTGTGTGTGTGTGTGTGTGTGTGTG
>JBBMJY010000009.1:14356966-14381631 GCA_037833715.1 Toxotes lorentzi | reverse complement strand
TGTGTGTGTGTGTGTGTGTGTGTGTGTGTGTGTGTGTGTGTGTGTGTGTGTGTGTGTGTGTGTGTGTGTGTTTCACTTGGCTCAGTCTCATGGAACAGCGATTACCTCCAGCTCTGGGGCCCTGAGCTGAAAATACGCCCCCCATCAGTCCACCAGGGACCCATGCACACACTACTCAGGCTTCTCAGGCCTTAATTTCCCCTCCCCTCCCTTCTCCCCTTCTCTCCTTCCCTCCACCTCCTTTCTTCTCTTCCTCCTCCTCTCCCTCTGTTTCCATCTCTCCATCCCTCCCTTTTCCCCTACTCTCTCCCTCTTCCTTCACTCACTCTTCCTCTCTCTCTGCGGCAACAGGATGCTTTTTTTTTCCCCAGCACAAAGGTGCCCGAGAGCAAGATGAATGCGCTGTGCCTTTTTTTTTTTTTTTCCCCGATAGCGGCACATGCATATATTAAGTGTGATTAAACGCTGTGCGGTGCCTCCATCAAGTGCTTTCTAATGGGCTTTTTTATGACATGAATTAGTCATAATGGGAGAGCGCCACAGTCGAAAACCTCCAACCACTGTTGTTGTTGTTGATTTGGATATTTCACCATTCACATGAGAGCTTGTGCTTATATTGCTTAAGGTGGGTGAGGGGTGTTTTTACAGTATGGATAAATGAGCTTCGCAGGCATTTGGCATCTTTAAACTTACTTTTCCTCGCTGGCTTATCAGCGCTCTCTTTTGTGGGAGTTTGCACACAGAATGCATTTTTACTTGCGAGAGAAGGTGCAACGATCAAAAGGTAAATTTATTTCTGTGTCTTGACTCACGCAGAGCTTTTTAGGGAACACGTAGGCAGCAAATGAAGGAGTCTATACTTCCCCCATTATAGGGAAATGGGGCCAGATAAGCGTGGATTTGGTGTGAGCTTGTTTCTTTGCCATGGAGCTCCCCTGTGCACCTCGGCCCCCATAGAGGGATTACATATGTATCATCAGCCGTGCTCTATGACTAATTACATCTGTGAGATGAGATTATGGGGAGGTTTACCAAGCCGATCCCTCCTCTTAGGCTATGTGTATCGGTTCCAACATGAGGTATTATACTATGTGTCTGTGTGAGTGTGTGAAAGAGAGCAAGGTGCCAGTTAGGAGGGAAATGACTGACATAAATCCGGGTAGTATTTTTCTGTTTGTCCACATAAAACAGTGTTGCAGTTTGGGCCAAATACTCCTCCTTCCTTCCTCCTTTCCTTCCCTCCTGTCTTCATTTAAATTCAACCGTACAACTATTTGACTTCCTCAGTTGTCAGCTTCTTCCTCCCTCTCCTCTTCCTGTCTTCTTTTCCAATTTAGTTTCACTCTGCATTCTCAGTCTTCCACCTTCCCCCTCTAATTCTTTTAGGCTTCTCTCTCTCTGCATCTCTCTTCCCCTCACATCTTTTCTCTCCATCTGTCTCCCCCTTTCTCCCAATCTTTTTTATGTGGTTGTCCAGGAGATAATCTTGAGTCAGCAGGAGATAGACCAAATTGTTCCAAGCATGGTGTTCCCTTTCAGCCCCCATGTCACTGGCTTTGGCCTGCCTGGCATGCAACGATAGACGCTGCCTTCAATCACGCACACACGCACCCACAAGCTCTCTCTCTTTCACACACACACTGATGGCTAGCATTCAGCAGGTTGCAGATAAGCCCCTCTGATGTCATTCGCAACACCATGTGATGAGCCGCCAGAGAGAGAGGGGAGGCTGAGGGAGGGAGATTGAGCGGGATTGATTTCTGCTGTCACCATGGCAACAAATAACATGATCCTCTCCAAAAGCACACCTTAATTAGTTAAATTATGACTTGTGGGAGAGGGACAGGGAGGAAGAGGGGGAGGTTAGGGGAGGGGAGTGGAGGGGGATTTGTAGAAGAGAAGAGCAGAGAAGGGAGGATAGAAGAGTTTTTTTTCTCCTCTGATGCTGCGTGCTCATCTTCAGTCTTTTGAAAGATCTGTTTGTTTGATCAGGGATATGTTGCTTTTTATTGTGACTTTCAGAAACACACGCTGCTCGGTTTTTACAACAATAAAGGAGTTTGGCAATGACATACTGCCAAATATCATCTCTGTACGATTTCATGACTTCAGTTCTTCTGCAGCTTTCACAGTTGTCTTACCACTTCTGTCTCCACAGCCTGCCATTACATTGTGAATCTAATCTTAAATCATCTCTTCCATATCCACTCACTTCTTTCTCCTCTTTCTTTGGTAGGCAGGGCAGTTATCAAGGCCCTGGCATCAGCCAGGCGAGCACCATGGCCACCACTGTCCCCTACAGCCAGCCAACAGGCAACAACAGCTCAGCCATGGGCAACGCACAAGGTCCAGCCTACAATATGGCGCCTTCAGGTATTCAGCTAATGCCAACTAGAAGAGGTTCTTTTATGTCCTGCATTGTGTAAGGGTATATTTCTTTGGAAACACACACAGGGGAACAGGTAATGACATACAGGAGTCCAAATGTCAGAATTTAAACCAGCCAGAGCTTTGGAAAACACTTATCTGACAAAGGAGATAAGTTGGGTAAAATTATCTAAGGTTAACTTCAGAGCCAACCCTGTTGATAGAAGCTGTCAGCCTCCTACAGGCCACCTTCAACAGTTATATAAAAAGAAGTTATGACCCCATCTCCACCTGCTTATCTTGCTTTGCAATAAATGTTGAATAAATGTTGATAGAGCAACCTGTTGAATAAGCAATCACAGCCCTCCAGGTTAATGTTAGACTGTACAGTGAGCCACTCAGGATTAACCCATATGTTTGTGCTGAATGTATAGCAGAACCAACTCAGAGCTGTTCCCATTCAGAGACAGAGAGAGGGGCAAAAAACAGTGAAAGGCCAGGAAATCAAGTTCAGAAATCGAGTTCTCTCCGATACCAGTTACTTTCTCAGTGCCCTCACTTTTCCTGTAGAGCTGACTCTCCAGTGAGCAAAGATTAATGTGGTGCATCGCTTTTTCTTTCAGCCCTTCACCCTGCCGCATTGTTGCTAAACGCACCTCGGAGAGCACTGTGGCTCCCAAAATGAAAGGCACCTTTTATTCAAAACCAAATATCAGAATGCATGACATTTGGAAAACTTCAAACGAATTAGAGCGCCAAGGTTCCTCCAAACTCATCTGGTTTGCCCCTGGGCGCAGTAAAAAGCCATTATTTTTCCCACTGTGCCACAGCATACAAGGGAAAAATAAAGAGGAGAGCCTTGTATCCAAGGACCCCTTCTGTCTGTTAATAAGAAATATGCAGCTGGCACTATTAAAAGTAGTCTTAAGGATCTTAACTCTTCTTCCATTAGAAACCTCATGAAGGTACACAAATGTCTTTTAAAACAAACAAGTCTTCTTGTCAGCCAACATCTCTTGAATACTAATCTTCCCACTCTGTCACCACTTTGAATACGTGAGAACCTGTACGATTTCTCCCAAACTGAGGATGTGCAGCCAGCAGGGTTGAAAGAGAGCACTGGCTCACTTTTTGTGGTGTCTTATCTCGTTCTCTTTCTATGTCTTCCTTAAGCAGCGGTCTTTTTAAACATTTCTTTCACAATCTCCCCTTTGCAGGCTTTAGAGGGGCCTTGAGAACATGGAAAGAAAGAACATAATATTTCAGCTGTAGAAAGACGTTTAAGCCGTTTTACATTGTCTGACTTTGTCTGTGACATTATACAAACCATTGTCCAGTAGCCTTCAGCGCACACAAAGAAGGCACCGTTCATTTTAGGGAGTTAAAACATGTTGAATCGACAGAAATATAAAAACATGGCAGGTATACCTCTTCATTCCACTGAGGTGAAAGCACTATTGTGTGTATTTTTTTTTTTTTTTTTTTTTTACAAAAATTGGTTGGTTCACTTGAGACAGTGTTATTATTAAGAACAAAACTGCCCGCAGATATTAGCATCTTTTGTTTGTGAAAGGTTTGGTGCAAATATTTTCTAGTAAATGTTTTCTCATTCTTGGTGAAGGAGCCATGGGAATGTCGGGAGACGGCATGGTGAGCCCAGATGTGAAACCCAAAGCGGACGTAAAAGATGACACGGGCCCCGCCAACGAGCCTCATAAACCAAAGGTACCCCTTTGACCTTTTTCCCTCCTCCCATCTTTCTCTGCAATTCCCTCTCATTTTTTTTTTTTTTTTGTTTTTTTGATCTTGCTCCCCTAATAAAGCAAACCAAATCTGATCAGCATATGCTGCCTCAGCACAGTGGGCTGATTCTCTGTTGTTTTCTCGCCATATTTAATGATTTGTTTAACATTTACCATTCCTAATGTTTTCCTCGCTTTGTTTTTGCCCCCAGCACTCTCTTCTTGCTGATGTTTTGGCAGCCCAAGTTGCAAAAAAAGAGAGACACACAGAGAGAAAGAGAGGTCTTGGCATCTGCAGTACACACATGTACATACACACGTTCAAACGCAGCACAGAAATACTGTGCACACAGACACACACATAAACATAAAGACAAGAATCCACACACTGGCCTTTCCACTCACTCACAAACACACACCATCCTTCTCTTAAACACTACTTTCTCAGTGCCTCCTCTCAAAACACATCCTCACTCAGTTGCGCACACACACGCGTACACAAACACACACACATGTCCCAATACACAATGCTGACTTCTCATTTTGCCCTACAATTGCAACTCGGCTTGGCTCAGCTCAGCAACAACAGAACTCTGCTCTTTGCTCTTTTCTACTCCCTCCCCTTGTTTTTGCTTAACAACCCCTCTACCACTCACACACACACACACACACACAGCTAAATCACATCCACTACACGTCTTTTCCCTCCAAATCCCTGTCTTTTCTTTTGCTGATTAGGGTAGTAGGGCCTTTTGAATTATTTAAGGCAGTCAGAGCAGCCAGAAAGACCCCCAGTGCTCCCAAAAGAGATGATCTGTCTGCCGAGAGAGAGAGAAGGAGAGAGAGATAGAGAGAGGGAGGGGAAAGATAAGGTTTTGCTGACATGAGCATTCTGTTCACAGACCAGAAGCACTTGTCAAGCTGTTGTTCCCGCTTTCTCAGTCTCTTTCTCACACACACACACACACACACACAAACGCACACACATATGTGCACGTGCACTGAAAGACTCTCGTACCTAGACACAAGTGTGAGTGATTTACACAGAGTGGAGACTGTATCCAAATTCATGTATTCCTAGACAAACTGTGTAGACTAATACATACTGATCTGCATGAATTTTAAGTATTATTATTCAGATTACACACATACACAAACACATACATTTATTTATGTAGACTGTAGTACCTGTAGTACCATTACTGTTTGTGTCTAACTGGGTCTAGAATTTCTTAGTTGTGATCAGTTTCTTTACTTTAATAGAAGTAACAATATCAGAATGTTGAAACACTGCATTACAGCTACAGTGAAAATGTAGTCAAAATGTAACATGAACTTAGTAATATTCTTAAGTATTATCAGTAAAATATACTGAAGTATTGAAACTAAAAGTAGTCATTACTTTTTGTGTACTGTTACTGATACTTTTGTGGCTAAGCTTGTTTCAACTGGTAAGGGTCGAACTCATTTTATTACTTCATGTACTCTTAGTTGTATGAGGGTATGCAAAGTATTTAAATCTATAACAATGCACCATATTTTATGAGATGGTTCTATTTTTCAGACAAAAATGTTATTCTAAAAAAGTAAACATTAGCAACTACGTGCTTGATAAACTGTCCACCTCTGAATCCAAACATATGCATCATAACTCAAAGACCCACACTTAAACGATCGTACGTCCGTGCACAGCCATACTAAATCATTTTGACTTGTCTGGTGTTGCCGTCTTTCAGCTATGACCTCTGTGTTGTTGTGTGGACAGTGGCAGAGCACAGCTTTGTAACAGTGATGGATGTTTTTATCCAAAGAAAATTAAAGTCCTTTGCCCTCTTTCTCCCTGTCTTTACCAGCTACAGGATGGCTACAGCAACAACAACAGTAGCAGTGGCTCCCAGCAGTGTGTGTCCCAGCCAGCCACGCCAGGCGGTGCCCTGCCCGTACCCTCCCCCCTCTCACCCAGTCCGGCCAGCCTGTCCTCCTACCACGGAGACGACAGCGACAGCATCAGCAGCCCCCCTTGGCCACTCAAGACCCCCTCCAGCCCCGTAAGAACTAGACTCTCAAACACTGTTGGTTGGATGTGTGCATTTACTGACAAAGTACAGGAATTACATTAATATTTAAGCACAAAGACCAAACCGAGCAACATAAGTGAATTTCCCTTAATGGACAATAATGTCAGTAAAACCTATTAGTTTGATTGATTAGTGTATGACTATAGGATTATTGTGTAATTACTTGATCAAAAGCTGGTTCTGAGACAACAAAACTCTTCAGAAACCTGGACCAAAGCCAAACGTTGCTGTGTGGGATCAAACTTTGTCTACCAATTTGAACTTGAGGGATATGTGTGTGCAGTGAATGAACTCCGACTGGACACACCAAACAAAATGCTCTAAAGAAAAAAGTGTTATTTTTGCTTGGTCATTCAACTAAGGGCCTTCTGCAGGACGTGTAAATATGGGATGAAACTTTAATGATCTCCATGGGCAGAGTGGATTATTGCAGCAGTAGGATACAGCAAATAAAAATACCGTACAAGACTCTGTACAATATAATATATAGAATGCATTGTTTATGACTGCACCTAATTAGCACATTAAAACTCATGTCAACTCACATGAATGAAAAGCATAGAAAAACATCTTCATTGTTGTTGTGCTTGCTTACATGTACACTACCCCCTACTACACTGTAATCTTCCATTTATTATTACGATAAAAAAGACATTTATATAGTATATAAAAGGTCACACTCTCAAGCTAAAGTCTATAAAAATACAAAATAAAAATAAATACACATTTTAGAACCAAATAAAGTCTATAATAACCCAGTTCTTGTCCTCTTTTTATTTTCTCTCTCTATCCCTCGCTAGAAAGCCAACCCTAACTCCTCCTCCCTCAGTGGGGAGCGAATCACGCGCCTTTATGAGCTTGGTGTGGAGCCAGAGAGGCGGGGCTGGGTGGAGCGATACCTGACCTTCATGGAGGAGAGGGGCACGCCTGTTGCACAACTGCCCGCCGTGGGCAAGAAGCCGCTGGATCTCTGGAAGCTTTACATGGCTGTTCGTGAGATAGGAGGCCTCGCCATGGTAATATATAGGGGACATGGTTAAAGTCGATAGGATGGGACAGTGTTGGAGTCATTTCACCCTAATCATGTGCATTGGCTATTTAGTATTCTTCAATAACGTCCACTCCAGCAGCATGGCATATGGTGCTGGAGGGAAATGTAGAGAGAATATACTGTGGGAGAACCTACAGTATATTCCTTAAAATGTCAGAAGATCCGAGAACTGAGTAAAATCCATGTGTGTCAAAACCTATGAAATAAAAGAGCATACACAAAATGTATAAACATTCACATGCTAACATTTGGGAGGTTTACAGAAAGCCAAGAGAAAACAGGAGATAGCACACACACACACATATGACCACAACCATGTGGACACTCGAACATTACACACCGTATTTGGAAACCATGAGCATTAATCTGCTGCTATAATAGCCTCCATTCTTCTGGAGAGGCTTTCCACAAGATTTTAGAAACTGGCTGCAGGGATTTGTACCCGTTCAGCCACGAGAGCGTCTGTGAGGTCAGACATTGATGTTGAGCAATAAGGCCTGGCTCGCAGGAAAAATCTTTCTTTATGCCTCACTTTGTGCCTGGGATCTTTGTCGTGTTAAAACTGGAAATTACCTCTCCTAGACTGTTGCCTTAAAGTTGCATCGTAGTATTAGAATTTCTCCTAAGTGAAACTGAGGAAACTGCACGAAGCCCAGATTTAAAGTATGTGGTCATTGGTGTCCACATACCTTTGGCTGTATACTGTGCTGCTGTTTTGCTGTTAGATTAAAAACAGCAATGTGAAAATTATGTGCAATACTCATGAGTGACCTGCAACTCTGTGGTTATAGCAAATATAAAAACACTAAGTGCCTAGCCATGGAAGTGATTAGTCTGATTAAATTCAGGTGGCTCTACCATACTCCAGGCAAAATGACAAGTGCGTGTGGCTGGTGCTACTGGCATACATTACCGTATAAAGAGACGACATTAGCAAGAAGAATTTATTCTTTACCCTAAAATCTGATTGAGGTCATTTAACTTCTTGATGCCTTGTCATTCTCCCAAACTTCAACCATTCAGGTGAACAAGAACAAGAAGTGGCGCGAGTTGTCCACCAACCTGAACGTTGGAACGTCAAGCAGCTCCGCCAGCTCCCTCAAGAAGCAGTACATCCAGTATCTGTTTGCCTACGAGTGTAAGATGGAGAGGGGAGAGGAGCCGCCAGCAGACAGCAGCAGCAGCAGCAGCAGTGTGGCTGGAGGGGACAACAGGAAGCAGGTCAAGATACAGCCGCCCTCACCTGGTAAGGCCTGATAACAGACCGGTTCGCTGGGTTTTTCACAACTCCGCACTCCCATCTGTCAGCAGACAAACAACAGGTGCTGCTGATCAAACTACAGGTGTCAGGAAGCATCAAAGAAACAGCGATCTGCATTCATCACAATGTGGCATTCCGCAGCACCACAATAAAGGCTTTGCAGCTGTGTCAAAATCCTCCCAGTGAATGTAGCTGTAACTCTAGCAACGTGGTTTCTGTTTTATTCTGTTTTTTATATACGCAGCAAGTGCAGATTTACAGCAAATATTAATTAGCAGATTGTGCAAAATTGTTCCCCAGTGTCGGTTTTTCTGACCACCAAGGTTGCAGTTTTGAAAGAGTCCACTCATTTGTCCTAAGCAAATAGTTGCACTTGATTTTGTAGCTAATTAGCTCTCAGGTTAATTTAGTAAAGAGACACACGGTAATGTTATTAGTTTGAGCAATGTTATGTTATGTGCTGTGCACATTAGATGAATTAGCCAAACTTGACAAAATCAAACTAAAAGGGCTATATAGTCTAAAAAGAGAGACACCATGCAGATTAGAAGAGTGCATTGGAACAGATGTTTTCCTGATGTTTTTTAATGTTGTCATGTTTATTTAGTTCTCATGTGTTACATCCGTTTCACAGATAATTAAGACACTGCACTGATATTATGTTTCCATATTGTATGAAAAACAATAGAGAGAAAATCTAACAATAGAATTTGATTAAGAAATGTAAATACTCCAAAAAGTAGCAAGCTCATTAACCATCTTACTGGGGAAAAAAAAACTATGAGTATGGTTGACAGTTAAAGGCTCAGGTCACCTAAATGATTTTTTTTTCACTTAACTTGTAGATTTGACCTTCGTAGATAATTTTGATTTTACCTCTGCAGGTTTTAAAATATCCATCTGTTTTTTTCCCCCAGTACAATGACTGGGATTCAGTTTCCGGCACTCGTAGCATTGAACATGGCAAACTTCAACAAATGTAGTGGATACCACCAGGGCTATTTTATTTGTAATTTGACTGAGTTGTCCATTATTAAAATAGCATACAGGGATGCTGTGTGACCACATGAACGCATCTTGAAACCCTTAGAGATGAGGGAACATTAACACTGTTTTGATGAGATGATTCTTAGTTTAATGAAGGTGAGCTACGATACGATCACCACTTGTACCTCAAACCCGGGACTCGCCTTTATTTGATTACAGTGCTTTAGAGGTTAAGTAATATTGTTTTGGTGCAGCACCAAAACACAAAGGGTGCTTTTTGTTTGTGTATATTGCCAGTTCACACTG
Source organism: Toxotes lorentzi (assembly GCA_037833715.1). Classification (NCBI taxonomy): domain Eukaryota; kingdom Metazoa; phylum Chordata; class Actinopteri; family Toxotidae; genus Toxotes; species Toxotes lorentzi. Next base: position 14,371,839 of record JBBMJY010000009.1, on the reverse strand, counting down.
TGTGCCTCTCTGCACAATTATGATGTGAGGATCAGGAGAGGAGAGAGAAAGAGTTGAAGCGATAAAGAGCAGTAAGGTCACATCTCTAATTTGCAGCGGAGATGAGAAAAGTGACCCTGGCTTTTAAATAGAACATCGGAGCACTTCACCTGCCTGAGACACTGCAGATTGCTTTTCCTGGTGGGTGGAAAAGAGTATCTGCCTTCATTTACATACACATGCGCATACACATACGTACAGTGCACATGAGCTACACATACATATATATATAAACACAGGTAAATGAATGCATGTCCCCTCTCACTCATAACACTTTATAATTCATAATTCATCTCCATTCAAGGGGATCTAAACACCACAATTTCACAATCTCATTTTGCCCCACATCAGCTGATGGAACCATGGTACACACCATCAGAGATAGCGTCTGTGTTGTGAAATATGAAAAGGTCAGTGCTTGTGATGTTTGGGCAGATTTTTGGATACGCAGCACTCAACTGCAAACTGCTTATGCTGCAGCACTTGGGTGAAGAAATATCACCCGCATATTTTTTGGTATCATCTGCATATGTGAGAATGGGCAGTCCTTGAGAGTTGAGGCCTTACTGTATTGTAATACTAAAGCTGTGTTTTCTCTGCAAGATTATTCTGCAAGTTCTACAAAATACATAAAGTGCAAAACATTGCCATTTTAAAGGGAAATTCCAGTTACAACTCGGATCTTTTGGTCATTATTCTTAACATTGCGCTCCCTGAGTGAACTGCTTCGATTTAAGAAAACAGGAACATTACTGAGAAGAAACAGGAGCACTCAGACAGTCATACCTGATTTTGATAAACCCTCAAGTTAGATAAACTTCTTTGAAAGAGAAACAGTAAAAATATCACCCATCATTATTTGAATGATGGACACTTGTTGTCCATCTTTCGTTTACTTGTGGATACTTTTCATGGACTTAAACACAGAAGCCAATGTACAGACTGACAGGACTTTGCTTTGTTACTGTACTCACACACCCCAGTTCTAAGACTTTTTTAGGGTAAATTTTAGGGTCAGTTATGCACAGGTTCTCAAACTAAGGAAAAAAAAAATCCCACCCTTTTCCTTTGTATACCTCTGTCTTGATCTGCTATCTGTCCTTGCCTGCTCCAAAGTGCAAACTGCCCCACTGACACCCTGCCAGGCTATATATAGACTGACAGCCCAATGATGTCACTGAGGGAGCTTGTCCAGCGGGCTGGTGGGGCGGGTGGTGGGGTGTGGGGAGTGATTAATGAGAACTGGAATGTAGAATGTAAACAAACTTGACCTCGCCGTCACCTTTCATTCACAAAACTGGTTCAGCTGACTGAGTTTTTTTTTTTTTCCCTCCACCCCACCCCCACCCCCACCCCCCTTCCCCTGCTTAACCACTACCACCGTCTGGATTATGTCACTTGCTGACACACATGCAGGCTCTCATGCACACACACACACATCAAACGTCAGCCTCTTGCACAATACCCCCCCCCCCACACACACACACACACACACACACAATTCTTTTCTTTTTTTCTCTAAATGTGGGGACACTTAAGTTCACGCTCTCCTTCACCTCCCCTCCATCTTCATACCCCCACCCTCTCCATATTATGTATCCGTCTGTCTGCCCTCCTGCTCTTGAGGAATTGTGAACCTCTTAACCTCACCAGCGTTTGCACTTCTCCACGTGTGCATGTGTGTTTGTCTGAAGCGGGGATGTCCCAGGAAGTGAAGAATCCCTAATGCTCCCTGCCCCTTCTTTGCCCTCTCTCCTATCTCTCCTCATCATTGTGGGATAACCATCTCTCCCTGTCTCCTTCCCTCTCTCTCTCTCTCTCTCTCTGTCTCTCTTTCTCTCTCTCTTTCTCTTTCTCTCCATCTCCCATGATGTAGAGGCAGGGGATATCATTGAATAATTCAGAATTAGCATGAATTTTTAAAGCTTAAGTCTTTCCTTTTTTTTTCCTGTGGAAACGTGCTGTGCAGGGAAAGGCCATTGAGGCTGTTTCAGAGAAAGCCTTCTTAGCTAAATGCTCATTAGGTTACTTTCATATTCTCTCTTTCTCAGTCTTTGTCATCCTTTAGCCGTAACGGTTCACATTTTCCATTAAACCTGCTTCTGGGAATTTGTATCCCTTGGTTTTATCTGGCTGGGGGTTCTTTGTGTGGTGGGCTCTTGTAGCTCTGCACTCCTATAATTTTCTAGTCATCTGAACTGAGAAATTCACAGAAAATGTGGTGTCATAACAAGAGAGCACACTAACCCAATTTTAACCTCAGTTTGCAGTGTCGTATTTTTACTCAGAGGAGGTCATCAGCGCAAGCTTTCTTAAGGTCTCCACTCATATTTAGTGGATGTTTGCCAAGGCACATAATAGATGGTAGATATATACACTATATTTTTTTCAAATACATCTGTGTCCCCCAGCTCAGCCCTCCACATGAACCCCTCATCAACTCAGTGGCACACCTAAAAAAAAAAAAAAAAAAACAGCTAAACCATCTTCAAACAGCTTCCAAATAAAGAGCTGTGCCGCGACCACCCGAGTGGGCAATTCCCTCTGAGAAATCCTTCCTTTCTCTTCACTGTTCCTGTCTCCTTTTCCTCCATTGGCCCCTCTTTAGCAGTCCCTCCGTTCCCTTCTTCTCAGCCCTCATGTAGGCGGTTAGCTCAGGCTCACTTCTCATGTAGGGCATCACTGTTAGTGCTTTGGCCTTAAGTCCAAAGTTATCTCCCTAATACAGCACTTTGCTGCAGCGAAAGCCCTCTATGGCCGCTCTAACTCAAACCAGCTTCAAGATCATATCTGGAGACATGGGGGAGCCCTGCAGTCTGAATGTGTTACAGTTTTTACAGTGAATTTTTCATGAATCATTTAGCTATAAGAATAATAAGGCTACTTCTGTCTCCCAGCAAATTCAGGCGGCTCCCTCCAAGGCCCACAGACGCCCCAGTCCTCTGGCAGCAGCTCTACAGCAGAGGCAGCAGGGGATCTGAAACCCCCCACACCCGCTACCACCCCACTGGGACAGGTCACACCACTGCCCCCCAACAGGTACCACATACAATATTGCTACTGCCTCTACCATTTCTACCGCTACGGTGCAAGTAGTAGTTTCTAATTTAGTATAATTAATTTACTGTTTAGATTTTTTTTAGTTACACTTTCGTTTCTTAGTTACACTATTCGTGTCCATAAGCACACATTGTTCCTTAAGTATTGTCTGTGGATGTATGGTATAAACCTGAATTATTAACATTGTCTCATAAAAAAGCAACTATAGTGTAATGAAGCAGGACATAAGTGAAAGGCAAAGATCTCTATGTGTACAGTTATGTACAGATACATAACCATTAACCAAACAGTTAGACATAATAGTCTCCCCGAGGAGGAAAAGCTTTGTTTGGTAGACGATTTAGGTGAGACTGAAAACACAGACCATATTATATTTCCTTGCTCTTTATATGATGATTAAAGTCTTTTATGTTTTAGTAAAACGTTCTTCATCTCTGCTGATTTCTTGTTGGATGATAATAAACCACGACAGTTGTGTTTGCAGAGCCTGGAAGAGCAGACACAGCTCTTTGTTTGCTTTGTTTGTGATGTATGTGTGAGAAATTTCTTTTACGTACGTGACACAAATAGATTAAACATTTATTTGACAGCTATAGTTACTAGTTCCTTTGAATATCAAGGTTTTGCAGACAAACTATATTATCAGTTTATAAAATGTGATGCATTGTTTAAGGTTAAACTACCTAAATGTTTTTTAAAAATGATTAAAATTAGCATTATTTGAACCAACTGAAACATAAAATGCTACTTAAAGGTCTACAGTAACGCATCCATAATATTCCAATGATATAATATCACATTTGACAGGGGTCATTTTAATACTTTTAATACTTTCTGAATGCACCTCTGACAACAAACTGCTACTGCAATAGGTATTAGTACATCTGCTACTACCTATGATATCACTGCTACTCTACTCTTTTATTTTTTTAAATAAAAGTATTACAAGTAAAATAGCACTTCTTCACACTACATTGTTTTCGTATTTTCAATATGTCCAATCACTTATCTGCACCTCTCTCACTCTATTTCATCCTCCTCCCCTCTCTCTCCTCCTTTCCCTCGTCACTTTGTCCAGGAGTAGTGTGAGTGTACAGGACCCCTTCTCGGAGGTGAGCGACCCAGCCTTCCAGAAGCGTGCTACCTCCCTGCCCCCATCAGCTCCTTACCAGCAGGGCCTCAGCATGCCTGACATGATGATGAGGATGCAGTACGACGCCAAGGACCCCTTCGCCGGCATGAGGAAGAGTGAGTGAGGCACACGCTGTGACTCCCTTTCATCCAAACACCTGTTTCACCCCCAAATTCACAGAATATTTTTTGACTTATGTGAATAAACTGCTGTGTTGTTGTGTTGCAAAAGAAACAAACAAAAAACAAAAACAACAGAAAATCCATTTTTAATCAACTGTTTTATATTGCCATATAAACTTGCACATAGCCCATAAACAAAGATATTGAAATTCGAAACTTCATCTTTAAACTTTATATAAACTGACATGGCTCTTTGTCAAAAGAACTCATGTATCCCATTGTTCTTTCATCTGTCTCGTTGGTCTAATTCATTGTCTAGTCACCGTGTCGTCTCAGATCAGGACAGATGTGTGTGTTTCACTACTACAACTATGAAAGGAGACGAGACCTGTTTGTTACGCCACACATCCCTTTATCGAAAAACACACCAGCTCGTCTGATGTTAGTGTAGCTTAGCCTTCGTCTCATCCTAACTTTGTTCATCCTTTTCATCTTCCTCGTTTTCAACCTTTCATCCTTCCCACCCTGCTGAGAAGCACCTGTTTTGACCAACTCATGTGGTTTAGTTTTCAGAACAAACAATAGTTTTAGAAAGGAATGGCGGCTCCTCTGAAGGCTGGAGAGAATGGAGTCTGAATGAATAATATGGTGGATGTTAGCTGCATAACAACCGTTACAGCGTCAGAACAATAGGTTTAATCATGTAACATGGTGAATATTCATAGAGGAATGCTGCCACCTGCTGGTTAGAGGGAAGACATGGTTCATTCAATTAAAGGAGCTAGTTTAAGTGAAAGTTTAAGCTTCTGCTTAATGTTGCCTGGGCAGTCATAATTAGACTATCTTTCTTGTTAATCCCTGTTAAAACACGTTTTCTTTTCTATCCATTTTGTTCATGTTGTTGATATTTTGAGGTTCTTTTTCCTCCACAGTGGCCGGAGCTGATACCTACATGCCTGGCCAGATGGCTGGAGGTGGTATGCAGGACATGTATGGCCGACCCACATCTGCCCTGAGCATGAGCCAAAGGTCACAGTATCCGTATGGGGCGGGCTATGACAGGAGGTAAGCATACAAGCCACCAGAACCTGTAGTAATGTATTACTGCTTTAGCAGAACTCCTGCATGCCCACTGAGGCCTGCTGTAGTGTTTTTATTCAGTGCAGCTACCTGTGAGTATATAACAGTTATGTCAGTGACGTATTGTCAGTAGCATTCAGACTTCCCTGTTGTTTGATCCTCAGACCGGACCATGTGATGGGGATGGAAGGAAGCATGGGTCCCCCTGGAAGTCAGAACAACCTGGGGCCTTCCAACAGTGAAGGCAGCATGTACTCTCCCAGCAGATACCCCTCACAGCAGAGGTCAGCACCTGTGTGAGTGTGTTTGCAGAATCCATTTCTGTTGAAAACAAAAAAAAATGTTAAATTATATGTCTTTATCTCTGTAGCTGTGCTGACCATTTTTAAGTCAGTGAGTGATATATTTCTTCTCCCTCCTCTCCTCTATATCAGACATGATGGCTACGGTCAGCAGTATCCTGGCATGCCATATGGGATGCATCCATCTGGGATGTACCCACAACAGCAGGTGAGAGACAGCTCTGTATGCACTCAGCACTGTTTATCTATAACTGTAGTTTTACAGTGGTCACTGTGACTTCATGTACTGAAGAATAGTTCAAACTGCAATAACTTATCATGGAAAATACTGAGTAATATATTTTTTCTATATAATTTCTATAATCGTCTACTGTCATTTTACTGTATTTACCAATTAACCTTTGTTGAAACCTTAATGTTTTTTCTTCATTTAAATCTCTCTACCTATAGTACCTTTACATATTTCACATAACAGTGTGAAAGCAATACTAAAGAAATGATGAGAATGAATCTATCGTGTCTGTGATAGTAAAATCACTAATGAAAGAACACCACTATCTATGTCTTTTCTTCAGCAGGGCTACAAACGGCCCATGGATGGTATGTATGGCCCGCCACCCAAGAGACACGAGAGCGACATGTATGCCATGCAGTACGCCAACCAGCAGCCGGACATGTATAACCACTACGGTGGTGGGTACTCAGGCCCTGAACACAGAGCTCTACAGGGGCAGTTCCCCTACCCCTACCCCCGCGACCGTATGGCCCCCTCAGGACAGAGCCAGCACAGTATGATGGGTGGGGGCCCCACTCCTAACCACGCTGCTGACGGGCCCAACATGTGGCCATCCAGGACAGACCTCGGCTATCCTTACCCCAACCGACAGGGACCGCCATCTCAAATGCCACCTTACGGCTCAATAGGTAGAGATGACATGGACGGGCGGCCCGGGCAGGAGCAGTGGCACCGTCAGTCTCCCTACATGTCATCATCAGGAGGCATGCCCCCCCTGTCTTCACGCCAGCCATCATCTTATTCCAATTCACCATCCATGGCCAACCACCTGCCGAGAGCACCCAGCCCAGGGGCCTTCCAGCGCTCCTTGGACTCTCGGATGTCACCCAGCAAAGTACCATTCATGTCACCCATGAAGATGCCTAAACCTGGGATGGCCATGATGAGCTCGCAGGGCAGTGGATCCCTGGGTCATTTACCTCCAAACCTGAGGAGGGACCTTAACTACCCACCAGGATCAGTCGAGGCCACCATGCCCATCTACAAGCCCCGACGCAAGCTTACCTCCAAGGACACTGGTGAGATGGAGTTGCAGTATTTCATTAGTCAACATTTTGAATAAAGCTGTGAGTGAGCTGAAAATGGTATGGTAAGGCTCTGTGGAAGATGTGTTGCTAGTTGTACATTTAACATGAAAAATCACAAATTTACAGTGTTTTCATGCTCTAAAAATATGATTTACAGCTAATTTTCGGGTAGCACTAGTTCAGTATGAGGTAAATTTTATGAAAGAAATTTATTAATCTACTCTGTTCAGTGTCCCCCTTTATCATTTGGACAAAGTGTGATCACAATTTTTTCTTGTCATGGTTCCAAAAAAAAAAAAAATTCCACTGTTTTAATCCCAGGAACGCCTGAGGCCTGGCGCGTCATGATGTCTCTGAAGTCTGGCCTGCTGGCAGAGAGCACATGGGCTCTAGACACCATCAATATCCTGCTGTATGATGACAGCACTGTGGCCTCCTTTAACCTCTCCCAGGTAAAACCAATTTGATGACTATACCTCATCACTGACTGACAGCAGAGATTCATTTAGCCCACTAGATCATGTTGTGACAGTGTGTCATACAGTGTGTGTTACTCTTTAAACCTGATTTTCTAGATGAACCTTTTCTGTTGTAGCTGGAAAATATTCTGGAGATGATTATGATTCTTATTTGTTAACGTAAACCATAGTGTTCAAGATACTATAACAACTTGATGAAAAAAGTGATTGAAATAAAAAATTCCCTTCAAAGATTGTTGACAGATGATATTTTATCTTTCTTTGACCAGTTGCCTGGATTCCTCGAACTCATCGTAGAGTACTTCCGTCGCTGTCTGATCGAGATCTTTGGCATCCTGGAGGAATTTGAGGTGGGGACTGTGGCTCATAAAAACCTTGTGGATCCTGCTTCTAACAAGAAAGAAGAACCCGTCCCTGACCAGGAAACAGACTCTACTGTCCAATCTGTCGAATCAGAGTCAGCCCCAGCAGTGGAGATGCAGGTGGAGCAAGCAGAAGGCGTCATGGAGGAAACTCCATCCGTCACTGCAGAGCCTGAGTCAGCTGTGGTGAACGGCAAAAAGGAGCATGAGGAGTCTGAGTCAAGCGATAAGAAGGATGATAAGGATAAAGAAGACAGAGAGAAAGAGGAGAAAGAAGAAGAAGAAGAGAATGAAAAAGGAGCAGAGAGTAAAAAGGAGTCTATGGACCAGCCTGTCACAGAGGTAGAACCTAAACCGAAGCAAGCCAGCAAATACGATAAGCTCCCAATCAAGATCGTCCACAAAGAGGACCTGATTGAAGACATGACAGAGCACTTAGGTTACGTCACTGAGTTCACCAGTGGGCTGCTACACTGGCAGGCCGGTGGAGGTGACTCCACTGCGCACATTCAGACACACTTTGAACCCTCTATTGCACCACCTGCTGAGTCGAATGAGAAGATAAGGAAAGAGAACAAACAGGGAAACAAGATGCAGGATGTAAAGAAACAACCACTGAAACATATCACTGCTACTATTGATGATGTTTTGTGTGCTCGGGTTGACGCCCTCTCTTACGCCCACCCTGCACGCTCCTTGCCATCCTACCCCTTCAGGGTGCATCCGGATGGGGAACAGGACCACATCACCTTGCTGGAGGACGAGCCCCGCTGCCTGGACGAGGCTCCGCTCTCCACAACATCCGCCTGGCAGGACTCACTGTCCAAGCGGTGCCTCTGCGTCTCCAACATCGTCCGGAGCCTGTCCTTCATCCCAGGGAACGACTCGGATATGTCACGCCACCCTGCTCTAGTTCTCATTCTGGGCAGGCTGCTCCTGCTGCACCACGAACACCCAGAGAGGAACAGGTCGCCCCCTAGCTACCAGAGAGACGAACAGCAGGAGCAAGGGTTGTCAAGTAGCAAAGAGGAGTGGTGGTGGGAGTGTCTGAGTCTGCTCAGGGAGAACGCCATGGTCACACTGGCCAACATCTCTGGCCAGCTGGATCTCTCCACCTATTCGGACACTATCTGCCTCCCCATCCTGGATGGCCTTCTCCATTGGATGGTGTGCCCTTCAGCTGAAGCCCAGGACCCCTTCCCATCCGCAACACCCCACTCCCAGCTTACTCCTCAAAGGCTGGTGCTGGAGTGCCTCTGCAAGCTGAGCATCCAGGAGGCCAACGTTGACCTCCTGTTGGCTACGCCACCTTTCAGCCGACAGGAGAAACTCTTCACTGTCTTGGTCCGTTATGTGGGTCAGAGGAAGGCCCAGGTGTACAGGGAGATGGCAGTGGCCGTCCTCTCCCACCTGGCACAAGGAGACCCCACTGCGGCACGTGCCATAGCCATGCAGAAGGGCAGCGTGGCTAATTTGGTAGGTTTCTTGGAGGATGGTGTTAGTATGGCGCAGTACCAGCAGAACCCTCACAGCTTACTGCACATGGGGCATCCCCCTATGGACCCACCGAGCACAAACATGATGTGCAGAGCAGCTAAAGGCCTTTTGGCCATGGCTAAAGTGGAGGAGAACAAGACAGAGTTTGTGCTGTACGAAAGCAGATTATTAGACATCTCCATTTCCTCGGTGCTCAGCGCAGGAGTGGTCACCATTATTTGCCAAGTTCTCTTTCACTTAGGAAAATTATGACAGGAGGAGCGGCTGGACATGCGCGGCGGACCTTAAGCTGGACAAAAAATTTCTGTGGTTTTCTATTTTTATTTATCAAAATGACAGAAAATGTTTGTTTTTTTAAAAGAAGTATCCACATAAACAAAATATCTATATATGTATAGCTTCTGGGCCCTGTTGAAAAAAAGTGGGTTTGGGATTTGAAAGCTCATTTTAATACAAATATTTAATACCTGCTGGTGTTGGATTGCTATGTTTAATATTTTTGTTTGGCATTTGTTTTTGTTTGTTTACTTTTTTCAGCCAAAGCTGCCACCAGATTTTGGTGCTGAATTACGTGGTTCCTTTTGAGTCAATGAGTCGTTGAGATGTTTTTCAGTTTTATAAATGCTAATATACTCATCAACATTTTGTTAATGGAGAGTATTTATTTAAAATGTGACACTGTACAGTAGTTTGAACTTTTTTGCCAACAGTTGTGGGGAGGGGAAAAACACTGACTTTTTAAATTGAAATGTATATGTCTCCATCGCTGGAAGATAAATTGTGCAATAGGGCTAGAGCAAGTTGTTCGTTTTGTGAAGAAAATGTACATCTTTAAAAGACACCCGCAGTGTGTGCTTTAGGCCATGAGGAGGCAGCATTGCACCAGCCAATCAACACGAGAGAAGAGCGTCTGTCAAAAGAAGTGTCTAATTTATCAATCATAGCCTCAACGACTTTCACAGATGAACTTTGTGTTTCCTAAGCACTTGTGTTATGTTCGTATTTTTTCATCACTGTGTATATAAACCGTTGTACAATGGACGCACATGATTCTTTCAGTCTCTATCAAGCATACCAAGAGATGGGACTTTCTGACTATTATAACAAATGCTTTTATTGTTGGTAAAATTTGTTATTGTTATTATACATATTTTGTTAATGGGGTCAAATATTTGAACATGGCAGATGTAACTGATGTTTCAGTGTAAAAATTCCTGTATGCATTGTATTATAGCTGAGAAAACAATCGCTTTGGTAATCAAACGTGGAAGTGCCAGGGTGAGAGGATATCTAGGGGAGGTTACATAAGGAACCTGAACACATTTCTGTTTGTTACTGTCCACCATTCATGTCAACGGGCATATTTTTGAATCGAGACAATGCTCTAAAAGAAAAGTATGAAAAGATCCTTCAAAATGTTCTGAAAGCTCATTGTAAAATTTGCCTTTTTTTCGTATGACTCCATGTCTCTCTTTTATTCAGTATACACATTTATACTCTGTGCTGCACATGTCACAAATAAATGTACGATGAGCATCGTTAAGCACCGGAGACGTTGCATTATGTCCAGACAATCTTAGGCCAATAAAACAAACATCAACTGCTTATGTGGCCTGCCTTTTTTTGATTTCATTCAAAAATAATAATACAAAAGTAATTTGATCAGTCAAAGGCAATTCCTCCCTCTCTGCAGTTAAAACTGCGCAACAACTGCACAAACACACAAGAGTCTTGAGGACACTTGATGAGAAGATGTGATTGTTTTCTGTCTGATCACAATATTTGAGTGCAAATATTTCACTTTAAAGATAAAGATGATAAGGATGGCTGCTTTTCAGGTGTCAGGTCGGACATCTCTGCACATTCAAAACATCTATGACTATCAGTTTTCAGTTTCATCTCTAATGACCACTGAGACACCAACAGGTCAGCTGTATTACTTTATTATATCGTGCACATCATTTTATTTTTTAGGTGTGGATTCCAACTTCTGAATTAGATTCTCCTAAATTTATTATTTTAAAACATGTTAACAGTGATGCTCTCAATAATATCCTTTTTTTTTAATTCATTTCATAATAATTATCATTATTATTAAAAGAGGTATTGCAGCAACTCTGGGACCATGTGTGTGTGAAACTTAGCAGCAATTCCACCCTCCAGCCACAGGAGGACAGCAGTCTGATGAGTGACAGAGGAAAGAATTTTTCAGGGCTTATATTTGTTTCCACTTTCATTGTGTCCAGGACCCTCTCATTCCTAAAACTTCTTTCTGAAGCCACAAAAAGTACACAGACTTCCTTTGAGTTTAGAAACTGTTTTGGCTTTACGATTAAACTCCATGACAGCCGTGGTTTATACCAGTAGTTTCACCCTAGTCAGTTTAGTTTATACTCCAAAATAAGAGCCTTGAATGCATCTGCCACTTTTTGCAAGAGAGGAAGTACAAAAGTACAGCTACTTTGAATGCTACTTTGACAAATTTCAAAAGGAACGTAAATATGAATTTGTTAACCCATTTATTGGTCACATGATACTAATATATTTGTGATGTGTTCATGCTGCGGTCTGGGTCTGAACTGAAATGCTTTCATTACTGTTTGGGGCATGGGACCCCAAACTAGAGCATCAGTTTTCTTGGTCTGGTTATTAAAAAAGAGGTCAGTGAGTTTTTATGTTGTTGTTTTTAGTGTCTGTTGAGTGTGTATGATTTTCGAAGGTCAAGGTCACTTTGACCTCACAAAACTTGGCCATAACTCAAGAATATACTAATAATAATATATACATTTCAATAATCAACATATACTGTTTATATATTATGATAAAATATACATAATGTCTTTGATCAAATTCCTTCAGAGTCTTCAGTACATTATTTTATGAATCTAGACAGACATGGATATAAACTGCAACTTGACTGATTTGCGGTACAACATTAAATCTCATGACCAGATTATATTTAGCCTTCAACCACAGCAGCTTTATTCACAATTTTAAAAAATGTGTCTGTGCTGCCAATCTCCCAATATCAAATCAAAGGTAGTATTGTTGTGATGGATGGATAACACGCTGACATATTCACTTTACAAATTGTTTTTAGACTTAAATCTTCAGTCTGGTGTTTATCGTTATTGTTATAATTGTTTCTCTTATTTAAACTCATTGCAGATGGGTGTTTGCCCAGGATCACAGCTCTCTCATTTAACAAAGGTTAGCAAGTTGTTGCAAGTGTAAACACAGACATCAGGTAGGAAAAGCAGGCATAAACACAAGACCAAAAGCCAGCACGTGTGTATGATGCAGCCTCTGCTGTCTCTGTACAGCTGTCTACTCCCTTCAACTTCAGTAAGTTTTCTAGCATCAATTTATAAGAAGGGTTAGTGTGAGTGTTGAGTAAAGACACAACTGCCAACAACCCATTTTATTATCAGAGGTTGCGTTCACTGTGGCTCATTCTGGGCGTGATAGCACCAATTTCTCTTCATTATACTCCTACTTTCTATTTATCTTGTCTTTGAATAGTGTCCCCGGTTTGTTTTCCCCAGAATTGTTATTTCTGATTTAGCTGGAGTTTGATGTCTCTCTCCTTCCCTTCCTTTGCCAGGGGAAATGCGGGCATAATATTGAGTTCTATTTTAAGTTGCCGTTAATAATAGCATTCCTGAGGTTGACAACACAGGCAACAAACAGTCTCATCACAGGCTGTCTTTCAAAGAATGATTTTTAGCTGGCTTGCTTGGCTGCAGAGAAGCACAATCAGTCATTTCCATCTTATTAAAATCTTACCGACACCTTAAAATTAATTACATCATGCCTGTGAGGTGGTGGACAGTTTGATTGATTTCTAACTAATATTTCTGTGGAGACGGGAATGATTCATTTGCTTTTGGGTACGTCTTGGCATCTTAACTGTAACTGTATTGTTTTTACATGTATGCACCTGCACATTATAAACAGAAACTTAGCCCACATTGCTCTGAGTGATTTCAATTTCAGCCTGTCATTTACAGTTTGGAGAGAAAGTGGGTTGCTGTACTTTTTTGATGATGGAGGATGTGTTTCACGTAGGCAGCCAACCGCAGGAGAAAACCTCCCACACTCCTGTGCCGCTGAGAAGCTGAGTCATCAGGCTCTGAGAGGATGGATGTGGTGGCTGAGAGGAAGCTGGGCCCTTCATTGGGTACTGCTGGCCTGGGTACCCCGCCCTCCTGCCTCGTACCGCTAATGTAGGTAGATGAATGAGTATTGGGTAAAAACAAAAGAGACTGCACTGACCTTTCCAGTGATGTGCTACGATTTATGTGTGGTAGCGGTGTTGTGAACTGTGTGTTTACTAAATAAGGCTGCAGCTGATAATTGTGGCCATAGAAAGTATCTCGGCTCACTTGATGAGGCTTTAATCTCACTATGTCCTTTCATCCCGTCCAGCTTTCTAAACTAAACAATATTGCCTGGATGAGGCCTTGGCAGGATGTGATTCAGGCCCATGTTGTTTTTGGATTTGGACTCAAAGGCCCTATCATGTCCACTCGTTTCCCAACACAAACACGGCTTCAGCCATATGTCATCACGCCGCTTAACGAGCCCCGTAGTTAAGGAATTACACTGGAGGGCTTACAGATCATTAGCAGCCACAGAAAACATCCACAGCTTTCCAACAGATTAAGTGAAACATGCCACTTGATAGCTTCTCATGCCCAGCAGTGGCAGCCAATCATGCGCTCGGTCAGTTTGCAGATGCATGACACAGCTTTCACTGGGACAGCTTACAGTACTGTACATGACCGTTTCCCTAGTAATGCAACATTGTCAGCCAGCTCGGTGTATGGGTTAATTTAGATTGTGTGTGTCAGTCAAATGGGTGATTCAATCTTATAAGTAAAATCAATAAGCCTGAATTCTTACGTCCTACTTTCACAGAACAAACACACTGGCAGAAAGTGAAAGTACAGTGAGAATAAATGTTTCCCCCTTTGTCTGATGTTTGAGTCTCACAATTAAGTCCTCTCAGATAATATGAAATGCAGCCAGACTTCTTTTAAGAGAAAGTGGATAATTGTGCGGCTGTGGGAGTGAATGAGCTAAACCGGTCGGGTGGCATCAGAGTAAGATGAGGAGGTGTGTGTGTGTGTGTGCATGTGTGCGCGTGCCTGTGTGTGCCCGTAGGTGTTAAGAGGAGGACAGATGACAGAGTAACTGTAGGCCGGTGACGCAATCAACTGTACTAATTAGGCTGAACAGGAAATTGTGTCATCAGAGAACTGTACTTGGCACATACAAGGCAATCTAGAGAAATTAGGCAAATCGTTTGGGTTCGGGAAGCAGACACCCTCTCTAATTTTAAAATTAAGCTTAAAACCTTAAAATCTTTTTGACAAAGCTTATAATTAGTTTTAGTTATTTTAGTTATTATGACTAAACCTATAGTTAGTCACAATTATTTCTATAGACACTGTTATAGTTAAGGATAAAGCCCA
>JBBMJY010000009.1:14346753-14356866 GCA_037833715.1 Toxotes lorentzi | reverse complement strand
AGGCTCTGGGTCTCTGTGAAGCGCTTTGAGACAATTTTGATTGTGGAAGGCGCTATATAAATAAAATTGAATTGAACCTCACTGCATGTCTGTTTTCAGTAGAAACACTGTTAACATGACTAATAGTTCCCCCATGTATTTATTTAATAATTAACTGTCAATAATGTTAATTTTGTGAGTTTCTTCAGTCATTTCATCATCTTCCTGAATCACGTTTCATTCAATCATCAACCTCACTGTTCAAGTCTATGTTTCCGGGCATTGTTCCTATAAATATCCAACTGTACTGTTCGCAGGACAAGAAATAACAAGCATGAAACTTTCTGTAGTTTTTCTGGGGGAAGTGAAATATAGTCACATGCTCATTTATTGCAATGAACACCTTATTTTCAGTGTTACGTGGCTCTCTGTACATACATAATATCCCTTTCCTTTGTCAATTAAATGCCTGGTACTATAGGCATTTAACTGACTGATTATGAAACATGCATGAAAAGCTGCTTCTCTTAGTTCTGGGAAACTTTTTTACAAATGTTTACATGTTTTACAAAAAAAATTCATAATACAGAGAATACGAACTGACCTTGCTTGAAGTCTTGTCAACACTGTCCTGTCAGCAGTTTTACAGATTTAGTTGGCTATGGGGAAAAGGAGAAAAGAACTTTTTTTCGTTGCAGTACTGCTGTTGGCCACTGGGGACAACTTTTTCTGATGCAGTGTTCATGTCATCATCAGAGTTACTCCACAATGTTTCATGCGACGTCATGACGCAGCAAGGCGAGGGCCCCAAATTCAGATGTAGGACAGGAAGTATTTCAGCCTATAGCTGACTGACACACTGAGAATCTACCATGTGGAAAAATGAAAAACTTAACAGAACATCATTGGGACTTTGAACATCCAAATGCTATTTCGCTGTCATGTCATACATTAGTATTTCTATGTATTTGACAAATAAACCCCCTTGTATCCCTGTAAGATGTGTTTGTTGACATTATAGCCGCTATTGTTAGCTGCTAGCTATACATAACCAGTATAAGAATAAACACCCTGGCGAAGACCAAACGATAATCGTTTTGGAGCCATTTGGTATCAAGGTTGTGGACCCACCCGCTCACAAAAAAAGTTATATGCCTCCAGGCTTTTGTATGCTTTCATTTGCTGTTTCGTATAATAAGAGGTCTGAAGTACGAGGTAATTGGTGATGTCAACAGCCTCAATTGTCGACAAATCTTTAACGTCCGTTGAAAACTCGCTCATCTTCATGAGGTACGGGTCACGTCCAACATATTGTTTGATTAATTGTGTGTATATCCGTCTCGACATGGGATCTAAAACCGTACAATACGGACTCTCTGCTAATATTTCCTCCATTGGCTTTGACATGTAACTTACTTCCTGCCCTTCATGTGAAATTGCACCGCCTACGTGAGTCATCATGATCACGTGACTGAAACCCAGCTATTACCAGCTTCCTACTTCCCATTTGTAAACTCCAATATATCCAGCTTGACTAAAAAGTTTTGAAGTCGGTTTTTAGAGGTATTTAAACACTAAAATGTGAGCATTTACTGGACAGGATAGTCCATGTGGGGTTCAATCAAAATAAAATACATTTTATGGTAATAAGGGAACATGTGGAGTTTTGTAAATGTTTAGAGGTGTTATGTTTATTCAGGATTAACAGAAGTCAGTAAGCACAGTTTTGGGGGGAGGAAACATGTGGCCTAGTGTAGTGGTGCACCTCATAGTCACAGTGGAAGCAGCTGGTATTGGTTTTGCCTGTCTGATATAGTAATTGGCATAAATAAAAAGCACCCGTAACTTGTAAGAGTGCAGTTAGGTGTTCACACTACAGTAAACCCTGGTGTCACCCCAGGGCCCCTCCCTGGACACGCCCCTACTAATGGGGGGGCACCTGGATGTCCGTGGACCAGGGCTTGGGAACCCCTTTAACAGCGCGGCCTCCCCCCCTTGCACCGCCTCAGTAGTGACTTCAGCCACGGTTGGAGGGGGGAGGAGCAGGCTGAGAGGCTCTCCTCTGCTCCCGTGTTGATGTTTGTTGTTTGCGAGGGTGGCAGCGCTGTGTGCGGACAGGGACCCAGTGTGAGCGGAGGTTTGTCGACTGGCCTGCCTGCCTGCCCGCTTCTTGGGGGAATGGTGCAACTTTTTCCCCCCAAAAAGGCGACGGAATGGTGCAGATTTACTGATGATTGTTCGCCGATTGTTGCTGTGAAATACTTCGACATACGGCAATAAGGTCCTGCTTGGTTTGTGTTGTGCGCAAACACTCATAGTGTGTATATGTGTTGTTTTTTTTTTTCTGGGCAACGACCAGTCAGGATGCTGGAGCTCGTCTGAGAGCACCCCGCCGTGTGGTCTTTCTCTGGATTTCCCTTCCGTTTTTTTTTAAACCAAGTTCTTCTTCGGCGACGAGCGGCCAATTTCAAACTCATTTTTTTTTAACCCTTTAAACTTCCAAAAATGGTGTTCTTCTTCGCTTTGTCCACGGCTCGCAACAAACCCGGGTAACGAAAGGAGGAAAGCTACGTGACGACACCCCGACACGACGACCAGCGTTACTTTCCCTCGGTAAGGCAGCGCTTTAACTGTCAGCGGGCACAGCAGACAAACACAGCCGGGATGTGAAGCCTCGGTGTCTATAGTGTTACGCGGTTGACAGCGCAGCCGAAGCGCACACTCAACCCCTTCATTTAGCCCCCTCTTGAGCGGGAGAGTCGAAAGTAAAATAGCCATATCAGAGCGTACAGTTACGTGTGGATGAAGTGAGTGAGTGGCCAGTAAGCTAGCCCTTAATTGCACAAGTTGGCCAGCGTGCTAACATTAACTTACCAGTCACCTCACCAACTTGCTAGCCGCGTTAGCCTTAGCAGCATTTAAGATTCAGTTTTCTGTGTGATGCTAGCCAGGTTGCTTGCTAACATAGGCGGTATTAACGTAACGTTATGGTATGTGTGAGCTGCTAGTTAAGTTATGTGCCAAGTTAGCTAACGTTAGATTAGCCAAACCTGCCGTACTACCTTTATTTGTAGCTTCACCCAACTCCCCTCACGTTAGAGAGGTCTTTGGAAAACTACACAAATGTAATGTGAGCATTAGCTGGATTTTATTAAGAGCAGGATTGCGTCTTGCACTTTTCACAAACTTTTTTTTCCCTCCCACTTTGCACCCAGACATCTGTCTAAACGCGGTGAGCTTAGCCTGTCTTGCTTAACTGAACCGGTTTATTTTCTTCGCACAGGCGCATCTGCCCCGGGATTTTGGTCAGCAGTTGATGCATCTCGGGGTATCTGAGTCCATGAGAGAGTGCGAGTACAGCCAAATAAGCACTCGCAGCTCCACACCAATGGAGACCCCTTACAAGAAAAGGACCCCAAAGAAGAGGAAGTGGGAGTCCTTCCCAGGTCGGAATAAATTTTACTGCGATGGGAGGATTATGATGGCCAAGCAGACAGGGGTTTTCTACCTCACCCTCGTCCTCATTCTAGTGACATGTGGACTTTTCTTCACCTTTGAGTAAGTATTGTTGCAAGTGTCTTCAATGTTTTTGTGCTCCCATCTTCTGTTTATTCTATTACTTGAGCACAAGTAATAGATTGGGGATTGGGGATTTCATTTCATGGGCTCAGCTGCTAGAGAAAAAGTTTAGATATAGGTCAGTTATGTCACCGACATCGCTCTGGAGTGGGTGTATTTCCTGTGATCTCCTCGGGGCTCCGGGAGATGTCAGTGCAAACTGGTCGGGGGATTAGACAGAGACGTCTCTGTTTTTAGGAAGTATAGAAAATATAACTCATTGGTGGAGGGGGTGTGTTTTGCCAGGGGCCTTTGTTGCTTTGGAAACTGCTCTGTGGTTCCTTTGAAAAGGTGTGGGTTTCCTGTCCTAATTTGTTTATGGATAATATATGCCCTCACATGTTGTAGTCTGTTTTAAAAAAAAGAAGTAGGCAGTACTCTGTGCCAGCTAAGGTGTCCTTGAGCAAGATGTTAAGTCCTGACCAGTTGCAGTGTTGCTTATCTGTAGCTGACCCATGTATTATGGTTGAAAATGTGTCCTCTTACACATGGTAGGTTAGTAGAGGCTTATGTTAGACTGTGATTATCTTTTGGTCTCATAAGATAACCAACTGTCCCACCATAGGTCCATTTCACATTTTCCCCTTTTGACAAGTCATGAATTTCTTCTAGGATAGACCACTCAGCATCTGTCTTCCCATGTTTGCCACTTGCACACCCTTAATCAGAATCCCACTATCCTCAGAGGAGGCCTCTGTCTTTCTCCCACTGGTAGAACAACCTGTAATCAACAGACAGCATGTTCTTCTCCATACTGTCTCATCCAGCCCATCATCTTCACCTCAGCCCAGAGATCCTGAATTGGCCCAGTGTGACTGAAGTGCATGATACAGCTTGTAGACACAGACGCTGACCTGAACGCTGCCAGCACTAGAGCTTTGTCTCTGTCTTCGTCAGTCTGGAGTAATGACTATGACATATGTGATCTCAGAAACCCCATCTACGCTAGATAAGAATCCTGCTCCATCATGAAATTTGTTGCTCAATCGGACAGTCTTTATCTGGGTAGAGTGCTTTCAGAGCCAGAGAGAGCTTAATAGGCAAAATATGTGCAGTGGTTGATGGCTGCTGTAAAGATAATCTATGCTTAATGATACACACTCAGTGGCCACGTTTTTAGGTGCACATGTACAGTCCAATGCAATCCAATACAATAGCTCTGCCACAAATTCTACTTTTATAAAGCTTATACAGTTTCAGTGTTGTCATTGTCAAAAAGGTGGTAACTCTACTTTGTTTATTATTGCAGTCATAGTGTCGGTGGTGTTATATTGAGCTGCATTATACTGAAAGTGTTTCTGATATCCTGCCACCTCATGTATGTTAATGTTATAAACACCTCCCAGTATAATGTAGTCTAGCACTACAACACCACCTGCTCCGACTAACAGTAGAATTCATAGCAAGGCTGTTGTATTGCATTGCAGATTGTAAAGGTGTCCCCAGTAAAGTGGCTGTTGAAGATAAGACTGCCTTTGAATAGTATGGCACACGATCACTATTATAAACAAAACTGTTACTTTATGTGTGTCTGTTTGTGTATAAAACATTGTGTCCTCATAATTTAGAACATTTTTGGCATGATGTTTCTAGAGATGTGCTAGGTTGTGCCAAAACAATTAGTCCATTAATTGGGCAATTTATTGACAAAAAATAATCAAATCAACAATTTTGCTAATCAAGTAATCAATTTAGTCAGTTACCAAATCAACAACTCTTGGACGGTGTATACATACATTTGACTTTTTTATGTTTTATAGACCAACCATTTAATTGAGTAATTTAAAAATAAAAGGCAAATCAGTCATGTTTAGGGGTCAGTTTCATAGATATAAAGCAATGATTTATCCTATTTCAAACCATTGCTGGTTAGCTTTTTTTAGTATTCCCTGTGTGTTAATTCCTTCACTGGCTCAATGCTACATACCTATCAGCAGTGACCTCTGGACCACTTCATCTTTCAATACATTGTCACCTCAGCAGAGATACAGACATAACCCACAACCAAAGGGCAGACTGCTGGAGAGAGGGCATTACAGGCTTAAACCTCCAACCTCTCCTTATTATGGAATGGTTGATAAAAATACTGAAATGCGAGGAAAACATATTGCGGCGTCCATTTGAACCTGGATGTTCCCCAGCGCCCACATGGAGGATGCCAGATGCTTCCTGATGATACCTCTCCCCCCTCATATGGCTTCATTTCCTACACCATGACCAGTCAATGGAGTTGAGCCCAGTGTACTGTCCTCTGTTTGTTGTGACTACAGGGGACATTTTTCAGGAACACCATGCAACCACAAAGCCACTTTTCAGCTTAGCGCTGTCCTGCCCTGCTCAGCTGTCCATGCCCTCGGGCAGACCGAGTCCTCCTGACTTTCCTCTCTCACTGTCTCCCCTCCACCCTACTCCCATCAGCTGAAAGGAGACATTTATCGGACAGGGCGATAGTCAGCAGACCTGCACATTGTCATTAACTGTAATGCGTTTCGATTAGATGTGTTTTTTCTAACCCAGCTCGCCAGTTGTCAGCATAGTGGAGAACAGCTCCTCATTCAGTTTGTAACAGCTTCTTCTGTCTTTTGAATTGCCTCTGTATCCTATTATGGTATTTCAAATTAGGCTGTGATATGATCACACCTGGTCTGCGGAGTCCAGCAAGAGTCAACAGATGGTGAGTGTTTAGGGACGGAGGCATGCACAGAACATTTAGAGGAGATCTTGCTGCATCTCCATATTTCTTTTTGCTTGTTGTCTTTGTCTAAGGGGTGCTCAGCCATGCACAATAAACCCTGTTAGTGACCGGCAGACTTTGGTCTGTTTATTATTCTGTTGCTGGCTCCCTCCAGATATTCATGTGTGCTGTTGTTGCACATGTTGCCTTCTCTCCCTTATGCCTCGTAAAAGTTCATTCAGGCAGATGTCTGAAGTGGTGTTCTGTTACATTGTTTTGTTTGATGTGAAAATTGATCTCAAGATGTACAGTTTTGTTGGGCAGGGAGAAGGCCAAACACTTTGGTTTTAGTATTATTTTTATGTGGATAATCATAAGATGTGCTAGTCATCAGGACTGGGTTGTGACATGAAGCAGTGAATAGTGGCTACATGTGTGTTGGTGTTGATTGTTGAGGGACTTTTATAGTGCTGAGAATGGCTGTATTTGTAAACCACTTTATCTAAAGTGCTTTACAAATTATCATTCAACCATTCAAACACATACTTACATACTGATGGCAGTGAGGTAGAGGCTGGTGTGACTTTGGAAGCAAGAATTCTGATATGTGGACATGATGAGCTGGGGAACAAAAAACCAACCAGTGGTTACTGTGGATGACCCGCTCCACCTCCTGAGCCATCGCTGAATCAGATTATCTGTGACTATTTTGATGATTTTACTGTGAACAACTGTAACCTATTGAGTGTTTTCCATACAACAATGACTGTTGCCCTGATAACATTTGTTTGAGTTTACCCAAACTGTGCTTGATGCCTGCAGCTGTTTATCTACCACTCAACTTTTACGGTTCTTTGTAGGAAAACTATAAAAACTCAACTCTGTGAGGAGATCAGAGCAGCACATCTATTTGATATAGGCATGTGCAGGCTACATACTGTTTCAGTGATACAAGATTGGGCTAGGCTTTGATTTAAGTGTCCTTCACATTTAGTCGCATCTAATTTATGTCCTTCAGTAAAGTCTGTAACAGTTTTATTTGTGGTGCTTGTTGGGAGCAGTACACTGCTTGTGACTGAGTGCTGCCCGACAGGCTTGATTCAGGGGGGAAATTTTTGCTGTCTGCACAGAGTACAGCAAGAATGCTTAGGAACCAGTCACAGCTACCTGGCTGGTAGTCTTTAAATGACCTTAATTGCATAATAACAAAAAGGGGCAGATAGAAGCCACTGCAAAGTCAGCCATATTTGGACAGAATTATTATGACAAAACTGATTTATTGGAAGTCGTCTAATCCATTTTTTGACAGTCGCAGAGATCAAAACCCTGGCTTTCAAGATTTTAATGGTGGTTAGCCACAGTGATTCTGTCACGAGTACCATCACATGGTTTTATCTTATAAACAAGACTGACAGGTTAATGCTTTGAATATAAAAACATGAACACTTGCATTCACTTACATGGAAATCTCTAAGAAAGCCTGATGAGTAATCCACTTGAAATGTAAACAGCGTATTAGGTGTTTTGATGACTGTGTTGTTTTTCAAGTTCAGGCTCTTTTAAGTTAGGATGTGTTGCATAGTTAGTTTCTTGCTTTCTGCTCACACCTGTTGTGCCACTGCATAATCCCAGTCTGCCTTCATCGTCTTTCTGCACTGGTCATTATTTTGACAGGACAGAGAAAGAAGTTGTCTGAATGTGCGTGTGTTCCTCTTTAAGTATGTGATTAGAATCGACTGAGAGCTTGAGTGTTGATTAAGAGTGACTGAACTTTGTTGTCAAATTAGGGAGACAAAGATTGGTTATGAATGTTAGACCTACTACTCTGTGGAAGCATTAACACAGAAAATTATGGCCTACAGACAGACCTAAAAACTGACACGGCTACAGAAAACTAAGACACAGAGCAGTTGGAAACACTGAAAGAAAAAAGCCATATTGTGCAATGGATCAGTTGGTTCAGACCAAAGACTGGCCTGTGCTGTTTTTAATCTACACAACAAGGTATGCCTCCCCAGTTTTATTTAGATCAATGTTTATGCCACAGATCCCACAAACTGATGTCTAGTCTTGTGATAAACTATCTCCTAATCTCTTATCTCCATTTGCACCAGCATGTAATCCTGGTAGCTTAGATGCTTTAGAAGCTGTTGAAAAGAAAAACGTCTCAGATATTGTAATGGAACAATACCACTTATTAATAATCATGTTTGTCCACAACAAAGTGGTCTTTTAAGAACACTGTAAATGGACAAGTTGGCCAAGGTCAGGTTCCTCAGAAGTGGTCTTTGGTCCAATGGTCTTTTTAGCTCTTCTGTTGTTACAAATATGATACAGTGAAATCAGTGAAATGGTGATCCTTTTTTTCCCTCTTGCTTTGTTAGTTCAGTGCAATACTCCAGAAGAATAGCAAGTGGGTTTGCTGCATGCTTGGGCAAAATAATAAGTCAGCTTTTGGAGTCACATAAGGCAAGCTGTTGCGAAAGAGCCTTTGTCCACATAATTTGAACAGTCACACCCATGGTAGGCATGGTTTCCCAAGGCAAGAAAAGCATTCCTCTCAAGCCAGGCTGTCAGAAATGTAAGATATGAAGTTCAGTACCATTCTTCATTTAGTCCCACTGTCTTACGTTTACCTGCACAGAAGAAATTGAAGTTTTCTACACATAAGGCTAACGTAAAACGTAAAATGCTCAGATGGTGTACCGGCACTCCTTTTTTTTTGACAGACAAACAATGGCTATGTCATACTTGACTGTTTAATCATGTATAAGTATCTAGCTAGCCAGATCTAGGTCATTTTAGAAGTGAATATGTTTTAGATATGACTTTAATTCCTTGCAGGACTTTATTGCCACTGCCTGATTTGCTGTAGAAGCAAGAGGCAGATCTGTCACCTAGGCTCACTGAAACCAGGAATCATATCCAGCTGTTTGCGTTTTTGTAGTGTGATTCCTCTCCCCGACTAGCTCCAAGCCTTCTATCGACCCTGCACCCTCTGTTTGTCACACAGCTTTCCTGTGCTAGCTCATACAGTCCCTGTGCCAGTGGTAAGTGAGTCCATGGCACATGTTGGTTGCAAGGCTAGTGAATTTGGAGGCTTCTCACATGCTTACATGACCACTGGCGTCCTCTGAGGATGTGTCATTACACTACTGACATCTGTCTGAAAGGTAGAAGGAAGGATTCCATGAAGTAGTCTGGGGGAAAAGTGTTACCATTTGCAAAATCATGTCATGTTCAGTTGTTACACTGACAAATGACTTGGCCTACAGCTAAGAGGAGGTTCATGTTCTGCCCTTGTCTGCCATCTAACGCAATCAAAATGTAATAAAAGCTGACAAAGGCTTGTATCCATGTAGCCCACATGAGTAATGAGACTTTAGAATGAAAGGCCACAAAGCCAAGTCATTCAAATCATTTTAACACAACATTAAGCACATTTTAAACAAACTCACATACAGTGGTGGAAAAAAGTTTTCGGACACCCTTAAAATTTTACACAATCTCAAATATTATCATGAAATATAAAAAATCTTTTTTGTATTTCACAAGGTGTGGCTGCATCACATAGACACAAACAAATGATTTCTTTTGTTTATTGTTATCAACTAAATTGATGGTGTCAACATGTCAGTTCTCCACATTGTCGGTATCAAAGTTAACAAATAGCAAAGAATGTGTTCAAAACTGAACAAAAAATAAAACCATCACATAACAAAATTAATATTTAGTACTCCTGCCATTAGCACACAGTAGCACTTAAATCCTGGCATGTTCTCCACGAGCCTTTCACACTGTTGAGGGGTAATCTTCTCCCATTCTTCTTGAATTACTGTTTT
>JBBMJY010000009.1:14328766-14346653 GCA_037833715.1 Toxotes lorentzi | reverse complement strand
AATTTTAAGTTTTTAATGGCTGATTTTA
The DNA here is from genome assembly GCA_037833715.1 of Toxotes lorentzi. Taxonomy (NCBI): domain Eukaryota; kingdom Metazoa; phylum Chordata; class Actinopteri; family Toxotidae; genus Toxotes; species Toxotes lorentzi. Next base: position 14,346,625 of record JBBMJY010000009.1, on the reverse strand, counting down.
GGATTGGTTTAGTATTGTGGCTGTGACTGTACAAAAACAAATTGCACTTCGAAACTTAAGAGTGATTGTTAATGCAATATATCACAAATGGATGGGGTGTCCGAAAACTTTTTTCCACCACTGTATTTGGTACTGCAGTGTTGAGTAATATCTGTGGGCATACTGTACCTCTTCTTAAACAAACACAGAGGAGATACTGTGTGTGTTGGAGGATGGGTTATCTATGTTTGACAGGCTTTTTTTTGGGAGATCACAGCATATTGATTTCCTTCAAAGCTATACGGCTGCAGAAGAACGGAAATGAGGGTGTGGTTTATCTCAGGTGACAATGAAAGGACAGCCAGTGAACAGTGCTGAGTGAAGCGAGCCATCACATGGTCGCATCAAGCGGAGATGAAAGCCCCCCAAGCTTTAACTCCCAGCTGAGTTTTGAAAAACGGGTTGGCACCATAAGAGGATTTAGTGGGAAATGTGATAACGGTAATCTGGATTGGATTATTGTTGAGATTAGCACACACCCTTTGGGAGGCAAATGAATTGGGAAACCTCGGGAGACCCTGTTGAGGTAGAAGGATTTACCTTTGGTATTCTGTGGAAGTAATGAACATGTCTCACTGGTGCACAGAGGACGTTTGAAAAAGAAATATAATACCAGGTTTACCAGGGTGACAATACTGGCAGATTTTATGTTATTTCTGTTTCATTATAATGGCTTGCATATAAATTAAATACATAAAATGTATACCATATAATACATCTTTGAATTTAGATAATTGCATGTTTTTTTCCGATTGACATTCTGTTTCCTGTAAGTACATACGAACACATAGGAAACTGTAATGAAACGTCACTCTTTCCTGCTTTATATTATTGTAGCATAGAAAAAATGACAATCTGGTTGATTTATGGTGAAGTCAAATGTATAGAATTATAACAGCTCTCAAGTTTAGGAGGGGACCTGAACTTAAGAGACCGGATGGAGTGGCTACTCATAGAGGTGGGTTTTATGAGATGGTTCCCATACTAAACATTGATTGACCTTTGCTGCGCTTTCTCCATATCCTGTTTGAGAACTACAGTGCTTCCTGCTCAGAGTGCAGCTTAATGTTTAAGTTGGCTTGGTTAAGAGTCATGCAACCTGAGTCTAAATTTGTGTCTCTAAACTCTCAGTGATCTTTGACCCCTGGGTTTATTAAAATAGCAAAGTTTTGAGTGTTTTGTTTGTTTTGCTGTTTTAGGGACAGAGAGTAAAGTTCATATGTTTTGTTTTTATCAGATTGTGCATGAATTAACGTATTAGTGTCAAGCTGGGTTTATGACAGTAAAAGATTAAATGAATCCCAAACACCTTTTCATATGCAGTCAAATAGCTGCTACATAGATGATGCCAGTGCATGTCATTTTGTAAAGCTCGGAACCTAACATACTAAAAAAGTAAAGGAATTCTGAAAGTTAAAGTAAAATTTTGAGTTTAAAGGGAACAAGGTAAAGTCTAAAGAAAAGTTTGGACTGGTATTTGGAGTTTTCATGACCTGTTCCAACAGGCAGTTGCTGCAAAGGCCAAATTAATGGTGCTCAAAAGCAACTTTATCTTAATGGAGATATTCTTTTCTTGTGTGTAACATTGGTGCTTTCATTGGACTGTGGAATTCAAAAACAAAACCGAACAAAAAAAAACAGTATTACATTATCTGATTTGCTCACTTATCTGTGCGTCAGGTTCAGATGTGTTTCATCCAGATGGAGCTTACCCTTTTGCTTCTCCACCTCAATAGTAATATGCCTCCAGTGGAATGAAAGAACGAAGCAATGAACATTCTTTATTTAAATACAAAGCAAACATTAGCTTTTCCTTGTGTCAACAAAATGCGTCATGCTGCTGCTTGTTAAGTTTATTTCAGATGATCCCACGGTAAGCAACAATAGATTTGACTTATCAGACTTCTCTGTATTACAATCTGTGCATTTGCCACTTAGGATAGGGCATACTAGCTGGAATAGCCTTTCTGTTTTGTTTCTTTATGGATTATTAGCCCTGGTCTCTCCAGCTTATATTTGACTTACAGAGATTTGTTGTTTTAGGATTTTTTCCTCTTATGTGTTGAATTAGCAGGAATGAAAATAAATTCTTTCCTCTAACTTTTGGCCTGACAACAGGATGGATCCCAAGTTATGCTTGTCATATAAATGTGTTTAGGCATAATATATTTGTTGAGGGAAGAGTACAAAACCCATGTCCCAGTCCAAATATTTACTGTCCCAGAGGCTGGAATTTTTAAGAAATGTAAAACTGCACCTAGAATAGAGCATATATAAGGACATCCTCCTCCAGAGACCTCGACTCAGATTTCTTCTGCGGTCAGTCTGTCACTATTTCTGGATCAAATCAAGCAATAATTCAGCCTTCATTATCATCAACCATGTGGTTTGTTGAGACATTTGAAAGGGTTGTTATAAATGTCATCATGCTGTCTATATCTTGTTGAATGTCTTTGTTTCTTTTTTTTCCTTCCTTGGAGGCTTCAGCTCACTCATGTGGCTGTTTCCACGGTAACCACATTGCCTTTCGAAATTTACCACGTCTGACATTGGATACTGTCCGTCTCCATGGCAACAAAGCCCCTAAAGTCCCAGTTAGATATAAGATTTTGTATCAAACTACAAGGGAAATGAAGATATAAACTGTCTAATTCCTTGTAGATATCTGCTCCTTATGGTCCTTGACAGTAAAGAGGGTTATTGAAATTGTTCACAGTCTTTACCGCTCATTTTCAGTGACTGATAAAAATTGATTTCCGGGACATTGTCTTCAATTTAAACCAGGCAAGATGTTGCCTACCTGCAATTCATCCACGTATCTCTATTGATCCATGTCTCTAGGACAGGCAGGCTTGTTGTTGCATCCATCCTCCTTCTCTCATGGTTTCAGTGTTTAATCTCTTGTACGTTTTCTCCTGACCTGTCAGTTTCTGTCACACACGACTGGCTTTTCATTATGTTCCTGGGGTACGATACATCGAGACACGACTTCTGAGGACGGGAGCAGCAGTTTGTGCTGTTCTCTCTGCCATCTTTATCACCATTTGCCAGATTACAAGTTTTGAAATGTTGTAATATTTTCCTGGAAGAGAGCACAAATCAGCATCTTCTGGTTTTCCATGGTTCACACAATTTTCCGTGGGGAGCTTGACTTTCTTATTGATTACTTCAATTCCATCCAAATCTTGGCTTGTTACAGATGTTGTACCCTCACTCAAGGTCTGCCAGGCTTTTTACACCTGTATTGATTTCCCATTAGCACTTTTAATTGGTGGATTCATTATTCAGATGTGTGACCAATCTGACAGAATAGAGGAGAGATTGAATATGACGAGATGTCAGGTATTGACATCTGAATTCTCTGCTTTCTGGCGGCAAATGCAGACAGACAGTGGCAAGCTGCAGAATATTACTACTTACTACTTCATATCATTTGTGTTATTAACAAGTAAAAATCTTTCATGGATTTGTAAAAAACAAACGGGTACTCACAACAATACGAAAAGTAATGAGACATAGAAAAATATTCTTTTACTGTAGACATTGATTGATTGTCTGTTTTTCTTTAGAAAGCTCCAGACTTTTTTCTTGGCAGAACTAGTTTCCCCTAATAAAATATCATCACAGTCACGATGAGTAATTTAAAGGAGACTTGAAAAATTTGCAGGTTATAATGTGGAGTTTTGCATTTAGCTTACAGCTGACAGCTGGGTGGGTTGTGTTTGCTGTGTGATGATGGCGGTGATGATGTTACATTTTTCATGCACTTAAGCCCCCAGACAAGAAACAAAGAACTGAGCTCTCTCCCTGCATGACTGGAGTTGTCATCTCTTTTGAGCATTCCTTAAGGAATTGTCCTCTCAGCACTGACTAAATGGTCAGAAATCTGCTGCCATTCTTTTGTTATTTGTTTCCTCTCTGGATGTTGAAACAAACTAAACATTTCAGTCGTCCAGCATGTGAATGGGGGAGTTGCTGACCAGATTTTGTGAAGTCTCCTAAAGCCTATTTTTCTTTGTTTATATAACCTACATTACCAAGACATGCGAACATGATATTCATAAGTAGTAACATGAGATAATATAGTATGATATTTACTTGGTTGTAACATCATGGCTGCAGAGATGGTACAAATTTAATGACAAAGAGCAGTTCAACAGACTTGTACAACCGGTGCTTGTAGTGTTTGCAGTGAAAGTATTTTGCTAGGCAGGAACAACAGAGCTGTCTTCTGTTTAAACAATGACAGTCAGATTTGGAAGATTATGAGCAGAAAAATTGTCTGCAGCACTGCCCCAGCCAGAGATAAGACTATGTCCTGTATTAGATTACAATCTCAGGACACAGTGCAGGATGGTGTGTCTCCACCCTTCCAAGTTCAAAAGCCTGAGGCTGGGGGAGAATCACAAAGCACTGAGGTCTGTGCAATGGATGTCGTCTTAGAGAGTGTCTAGCATAAGTTGTGTATATTGGACGTGGAAACAGTCAGTGTCCAGGACGATGACCTTGGGAACTCCAGGCAAGTCTTGAACTCGAGAAGTGTTTGTGCTGCGCAGTGCTGTCCTGCATGGAGCCCCCCTGTTGATGTCCCAGACAACCCAGTGTGTTTTTGCTTGGTTCAGTCTCACTCCAGATGTAGAGAGCAGCAGGACTGGCCAGTGTCCACTCAGATGTCGTGTCACAGCTCAAACATCGTTCATCATAAGGCATAAATATTGTATGTCTCTGATTCAGATATTGTCCTCTTTATAAATTAGAAATAATGTTTTATTTATTTATTTTCATTTGCCTCACCTGGAGCCTCTCATCTGGTTATGCTTGATAGATAATAGATTCTTCTTACAGACGAAACCACATTATAATGAACAGGCTTACTCAGCTCACTTGTCTTGACAGAATTAGTAATTTGCGATTTTTGTTGATGTTGGCTGCCCTTTTCCCTTGGCTGAGGGGTAGTCTTCTCCAGCAGATGAGAAGGCAGGCAGCATATGCAGATGATGCTAGAACTCCAGTTAGCATAGATCAGCAAATCTAAATAAATGCTCCAGGTCCATCCTCCCCATCCTCTGTCATTGGTGGAACCCCGCATGGCAAACCTAAATATAGTTTGGCTTGGTTTATGAGATTAACTGGTGCTGGCAAAGATCAGCGGATGTAACTGCCCTCCCGAGGTGTTACCATCTGAAGGCTGGTGAGATGGTGTGATAGTGATAAAATGTCGATCAACAACCTATTGTACATTTTGTTAAAAAAAACAAATTCATAGTGCCTTGATAAATTTATAGTAGGGATAAACAGTTTGACATTTCTGTAAATTATGTAGCATTCGTGTTGGATTTGTGGCAGATATGCAGTTGAAAAACAATCTGGTTGAACAGAGAAACTATAATGGTTGACAACTGTGACTGTACAATAGCCATCAGTGTCACTCAACATCCTCAGTTTGTTAATGATCTACAGTCATTGCTTCTCTGCACTGATTGCAGAATAATTTTTCTGTTCGTCTGGCAGTTCTATTTTGCCCCTGTGTTATAAGAGGGTATACCTCCACCAGAATTCCTCGATCCACCACTTTAACCGGATTCACATCAAAATCTGATGGGTTTTTCCCCAGCCCGTGCCCCAACCATCCACCATATGTGGTCTCTTTTGGTTTACAAATAAGCAATCATACAAACAAACAAACACACAGACACTGGTGAAAACATAACTTCTTTGACCGAGGTAAAAATCACCTGTACCGACATAAATATAGCCATTTTGGGCACTCTGAAATCTCTTCCAATGGAAGTCAGTTGACAAAAAGCATTTGATGTGTTGTATTTTCAGTAAATACAAAGGTATTGATACTTAGAGGTGCAGTTTACAGAATCAGTTTGAATTTGGCACATTTGTTTAAATAGATGAACAAGAGCCTTTGTGTAAACACAGATTTTATTGAAAACCTCGGCTCAGCTTGCAGTACTGTTTTGCATTCCCCAGCAGCATCCCTCAAAACATATGGTTACCACATGTTCATTTAGTTTCCCTGTCTGGGATGACACCTCTTTTCTGACCCCAAATCCAATCAAATAGACCAGAGAGTAGCAAATGAAATGGGATGTGGCAGCCTGTGCCCCACCTCTGTGAGACTAAATGTGATTACTGTAATAACCACCTGCACCGTAGGACGTTTAATGGGATTACGCTAAATTGTCTCATTAGAACAGGTTACAACACAGAGGACTGACCCTTCATGTGTGCATCTGTTTGCCTTAGTATTAAGCAACAAGTCGCCAGTATTACCATTTCCTAAACTTGAGGGCTCGTCTCAACTGCCATTGATTGTTTGTTGCTTATTTATTTATTTTTTATCTCCACCTCTTCTTGCCCTACCAGTTGTCGGTTCCTGGCGCTGCAGTTGACCCCAGCCATCCCAGTCATAGGAGGTGTGCTGTTTCTGTTTGTACTGGGAACACTGCTGAGAACCAGCTTCAGTGACCCAGGGGTGTTGCCCAGGGCCACTCCAGATGAAGCAGCTGATCTTGAGAGGCAAATAGGTAAGACTACACACTAATTAATTGATTTTACTTATAAAACATGAAAATAGAAACCAGTTATTGCAATAAGCAATTGCCACTGAACTCCTTTTTCTCGGCATTGGCATTTTTGTGTTCTTCCCGTGTCTTTTTTCTTACTGTGTCTGTGGATATATTCCTTGACCAGCCCTGTTGCTCTCATCGCTATCTATCTATATATGCAGCTGTTCCTTTGTTTAGTATGTCAAAGAGGAGTCTTTTTTGTATCTCTTATCTTCCCTCCATTCATCCTTTTCTCTCCCTCCCTGTCTGAGTTTATGATTATGTTGGACACTGATACTTCTCTCTGAGAAAGCCTCTCTGCATGGTACTGATCCAGAGGAGTTTGTGTGTCTTTACAAACTCCTGTGCAGAGTGCCAGATTATCTGGTTGACGTATCTGGAGTTTGTGTGTGTAGCCAAAGAAGTAGGGATCAAGCCTCCTTTGAATCTGCATTCAGGCTGAAGTATTGGTGCTGCTTTGACCAAATGGCCTTTGATCTGTTTATTGCACTCCAACTTAGGCAAGGGCCCCCATTTGATGTATTACCTGAATCATAAATTGCATTTTGATAACTTCAGAATCTAATTTATGATGTGAAAGGTAAAACTATTGGTGCATTAGGAACCACTTGATATGGAGTAACTGAATTACCAGCATGACAGCACAGACGATAGATCGCCATGAGTTAGAATTAGCCAAGACTGCAGTTTGTGATGTGCATATAGTCGGTTCATGAAACTCACCCCTGTCTCTTTGTTTACATTATTTTACATTACATTTAAAGAAATCAGTAGTTAACAAATGCACCCATGCAAGCGGCAAAGTCTCTGGATCAGCCCCTGTTTAGATTTTGCTGATTATGTTATTACTGATGTGATTTCTTCCTTTTCTGTACACATTACAGTGTATTTGAGATGTCTCATGAATAATGGACAGGTGCTGCTTTCAGCTTAATCGTTAGTGGTAAGCTCTGAAGTGAATTAAATGTGTTTTAATGCTTTTCTATGTTAAATTAAAGCTATCAAAGTTGGTCATAAAGGCAATACCAAAGCAGTAAAATTCATTTAGGAGGAATGAAACATTGGGCCAGCATAAAGATGTAAAGCTAGAGTGCAGTCAGCTACTTAGGGACCCTTTTAGACAGGGTAGGGACTGTCATCCTCAAGGGCACTTCATGCTAAAATTTATACTGGTAATAGATTGAATTTAGTTTCTCGCCAGTCATTTGCAAGACCAACTTGCCAGTCTCCAGTAGTGTCCTGCTGCCCTGGAGCAAAATGGATTATCACCACTTTACTCCAAGGTTTAACTTTCTAAACCCTCTTTTTAAAACCCCCTTTAAAGTTTTGGTCCTTTTATTTGTAATGTGAAGCTTGTGTTTCTCAGTGATGGTCCTTTCCGTGCTTCAGGCCACTGGGGCCTCATTAAACAAACTCTGGACTGGCTTAATTAATCTCATTAGGAGATGTAAAAGCTTTTGGAGGGAAGGTGAAGTACAGAGAGCTTGGAGCAGTGTGCTCAAACAGCACTGTGCAAGAGGACCATGTCGTATTGGCAAGTATTTTTTCAGAGGATAAACAAATTAAAGGCTGAAAATATGAACATTTTTGACCTAAATACCACTCTGCCCCCCTCTCTAGCATCGATTCATCCCAATTAGCTTTTGTTCTGTGCATTTCCAAGCGTAGCATTTGGTGGTTTCTAAACTGGAATCTCTTGTTCACACACAAATGATTGTTGTCATGTTGTCGGTTGCCTGTACCCAAATCTGTATGTGCACAGGTTGTGAAATGACAGTATGGATTAGGCTTTTCCTAAGAAAAATGCTTTTTTTTAACACACTATGGTGTTTTTCCAGTTTTGGCTCTCATTTCTATTGGTTTACTTAGATTTTTCTCACCAGCTTACACATTCAGGCAGACGGATTTTAAACAAGCCCAGTTACACAATTTATCTAAGCCACTTTGAAGTGAAAGACATAAGGTTAAAGCTAAAATTACCCAAACTGTCTGTTTTTATCATTCGGCAGATTTTATATCACCATCCCTTGGCCACTTTATTCAACTACTTATTGTAATTGCATGACCACAAATGTTCACCTTAATTTTCACTTCCAAGAAAACGTTTAGATTAATTAGGTTAATATTGTTTTAATTGTAGAATGACTTGAGGTTGCAGTGCCCCTAGATCTTGGTAGTGTTTCCCTAAAACAGCCACATCCCATGGCATTTGCGATGCTGCCAGGAGACTAATAGACTGCTTTAGTGCTGGTGCCATTATGGCTTCCATTTGAAAGAACCTGGCTTGTAATAGCAGGAGGAGGATTATACACACACACACAAACACATACACATAAATACTTCAGATGGAGTGTATCCTTCAGCGAGGAATGTTAGATTTAAGATACACAGCTTTCCCACAGCTTGTAAAAAGTCAGAAAATCTTTGTTAAAATACATTTTCTTGTGCTTGCCGCACTCTGCCGCTCTTTCTTCCTGCCTTCTCTTTCTTTCTGTCAGTCTCTATCAGTCTTTATAGAGTAGCATCTCTCTACAAACACACCCCATTGCTCTGTGTTTCCAAATTTTCAAACACCCTTCATCCTTGGCTTTGTTTCTCTGGTTGGTTTGTTCGGGCTTGTTCAGTGATCTGCTGTTTGGTTCTCGCCGTAGCGTGGCAGCTTGACATGCAAGACATTAGTAGCACATCTGTAAGCTCTTAGCTTGATCATCCAGCCCCATCCCAAGCCTCAACACCAACCAGCCTCACAATGTCTTCCAGGAGAAAACACTTACGCCTGTGTCTTTCTATGTCTGTCTTCCTCACTCTGTTTTTATGACTTGTATTTGCCATTTGTTTTCAAGTCGTGATTAAAATGTGTTCTGAAATAGTTTACAACATTTCCTTTCGCTCTCCATGTTTACACTTTTATATACCAGTATTCCTTTTGTTTGTGAGTACATTCTCATGTCAGTGGTTCTCATTTCTCGTCTCCGTCTCTCCTGTCTTACTCACAACAGGACTCATTTCTTGAATTTTTTTTCCTCTTCTGACCGAGACAGCTCTCAATCATTTTTATTCACAATTTTGTTTTGAAAATGAAAACTGTGCAGACGCTGATAATAAGAAAGCAGCCGACAGGCTGAGTGAGCATGGATAACTTTTTCACGTCAGTGGTGCCATAATGTAATGGCTCTTTACCACTTCATGCTTTGGTTCCCATATGCTCAGTGGCTGTTATATTTGGTTTGCAATTTGATGTACAACACTTGCTCACTTCATTTACTTAAGTGCCCTACATTTATCTCAAATAACATTTTCCATAAAAACCCTAATTAGATGGTATAACTAACCTTTATTGAGTGCTGCAAATGATACACTTCCACTTTAATGTATTTTGCATCCATCTTGTGCAAATGCAATCCATCTATGTGAGATGTAGCCATCTTAATTACAACAAATATCCTTGGACACTCGAGCCCACAGTAGCCCAAGGAGTTTTGTAACTCACCCACGGCCTCATAAATAGTTGATGTTTTCAAGTCCGAGTGCTATAAGGCTCAAGTTCAACACCGCTCTCATTGATCTGTTGACTAAACAATGGAGGACCTAATGTCAGTACAATGTGGGACATCAAGGTCTCTAATCCTCCCTGTTTTTCAGGAGGGAAAGCTGATAGCTGTGTCTCTGCTGTCATCATTGTGAGCGGATATTTCTGCTGTCTGCCAAATGCTTTAGCGTTTAGTCTGTGAAAACAAGGATGGAGTGGGTTGCCTGAAGTAGAGCCCACCTCAGACAAAATCAAGTGTGGCATGTTAGCACAGGTAAAAATAAATGAAAAACAGATGAGACATAAAACTGTACATGTCATCTTCATCCTCAGTATCTTGTCACTCCTCGGTGTACTCTTAAAGCAGCAGAAATACCTCAAACACCTTTGAAGGGTCGGGAAAAGAGTTGTTGTTTATCCCAGCTTGAAATGGATACAAGAGTTGATTTCTCTTCAGTGTGCCACGTTTGATGTCTATGCATGTTTGCCTGCCTGCCCAATATGTCAGGACTAGACAGGTTGGCATCAGTTCAGCTACCACATGCCAAATCCAAAAGACTCTCTGAAGCACTAATCAGAGTGAGAGATGGTCAGAGCTGCCGGTTTCCTTCCTTCCACCTAATATGGTCCAAGCTAGCTGGTGAATGTCAGGACAGCTTCACAGTTTTTTCTAAAGCTGCCAGCTAGACTCAAGGCCAGCAGAGGAAATAGATTTTGGAAGGCTTAGAGCTCGGACTGCTGGAGGAAGGATGGGGACATCAGTAGAGGATGCAATGACATTTAGGCTTTTCATGACTACAGGAGCAGTCAATATGGGTGTTTGATGGTGAGGACTTTGGTGCTTCCTGTTTTTTTGTTTTTTTTTTGTGTGTGTGTGTGTGTGTATGTCTGAATAGAAACTCGTGTGCACTAAGTAAAGCCAGGAATGTTTCCATGTGTTTATATGTGTGGGGTGAAAACAGTGGCAAAGTAGAAGTATAATTCACCTCACAGAGTATTATGCCCTGACAAAGATGTCGTGCTTGGAATGTTTGATCAATAAAGCAGTTTATTAATCGAACAGGGTTCGACCCACCTTTTTCCTCACTCTCGACTTGTGCTTATACCCTCTTCTCTGTTACTTGCACCCTGTTTAATTACATTGTGTTTATAATTTTTGTTGAACTGTTTTGTTGGGACTGCCTTTGTCAGTGTCCTTGCCAGAAACTTAATTCAGATGCTAAAATCAAAACACACAGCCCATTACCAGAGAGACAGAGAGGGACCAGCTCGAGCCATTCTCTAAGATGAGAGCTAGCTTAATCACATTAGATACAGCTTCCTCTCCCTGGAGCAATAAGACTCTGCAAACATGCCTGAATTTTAACACCTTGTCTGTCTGCTTGTAGTGTTGAATTTGCTTTGGCTGGAGACAAATCTGAGACAAATTTGACTCAGTACCATGGATGAACTAAGGCTCTTCTGATTAACAGCCATGTATTGAACAACACACGATGTTAGGGGTGGCTACTTGTTTCCATCTTGTCATTTGTGTTCTTCAAATGCTGACCGCTGCACTGTTAAATGCCAATAAACATCAAAAAGCTGGTGCCAGTTTAAATTAATCATCATAGATAGGGCAGTTTGCAGGGGTGTACTGATGCTGACCTACTGTTGGGCTCCAACTCTAGAAATTAAAGAAGTGAAATAAATCAGCCAGAAAACACAGATGTGGTCCAGAGATACTCTCACAATGACCAGGTATATCAGGAGCACAGTCCCTTTTGCCCTTGGCATGATAATATACTGTTTTATATAGTGCTGCGATGTCTGTCCTGTCACAGAAAAGAATGAATTAATACCTTGTTCTGAATGATGGCCCAGTTATATTTCATGCAGGTGCTTGAACCGCTACTGTAACCCACTTCCTCCCTCCTCTCCCCCCTCTCAGTGTACTCAACCACTTGAGGTCACATTCATGTTTGACTTCATTGTTATTGGCTTCATAATAACTAATAGGTGTGCAGTCAGGGGAACGAGGCTCTGTTACCAAGCCACTTGACATCTTAACTTCTGCATTTATAGATTGCTGGTACATGGACCTCATTCTATCCTCCCTTATTATGACTGACAAAGGGGGCATATCAGCAAGGGAGGAAGAGCCGTGGTAAACAGAGATAGTGAGAAAGTGCCTGGTTGTCTCTGTCATAGAGGGTAAGAAGGAGAGCAGATGAGTTAATTAAAATAAGCAGAATTATGTTAAACGTGCACAAGAAATGTAATCTTGCAGTTGTGCTTTAGTCCCCAGAGATGATTAAAAGGTATATGTGTCGGATGTTGCTTGTGCTCACCGATATGAAACTGCATCTTTGATTTCCTTCCTGAAGTGAAGCTTTCATCGTTGAACATCTGCTCACACCCCCCACCCCCCGCCCCAAGATCCAGGACAGTGTAATGTAACGTGGTTGCGGGTTTATCCACACCCCTCTACCACTTGTCATTTTGATCATGTGTGCTGCAAACAATCATTTCATACTCTTAGAGGTGAAATAACTTTCTTTTCTATTCTTTCTTTCTTCTTAGTCTTCCTTTGTTCTGGGCTACTCTCCAGGCCTACAGTGACATGGGCATGAAAAAGACAGATATAAAGAAATCATGAGAAATGAGTCAGTGGATGATGGGGACAGGAATAGAGCAATGTACAGAAATAGAGCTGTCACTGTAGAGCTGTTTTGTTGGAGCAAAAGACAAGACAACAAGACGCGCTTGTTGTGGAGTAATTAGACTGGCCTAGATTGACCCAGTATGCTGATCATTCACTCTCTTGTTCTGTTCATTATGCTTCCTCTGTCTCTCGCTCTCTCTCACACACAGACATGCGTCTTTCGTCTTAATGCACTTCAGTTGAAAAAATCTATAGGAAGAAACGCTGACAGTGTGTGCCCTCATACAAGGCTCGTTTTAGGCTGTAAAAAAAGCATTAATATATGACTAGTAACAGCTATTGTAATCATTTTTCAGTAGCTGATTTCTGTGTGTCTTTGCTCTGTCTTCCTGTCTCCCTGTGGATCTCATCGAGCTTCATTATCCAGAGAGAGGTCCAGAGTGAATCAGCATCTGTGCATGGCTGTCTCTGCTGCCGCATTCTCGCTCTATCCAATACCTGACCGTGCTTTCTTCTTTGATGTCACCCTTCACTCAAACACGTCACATCTCTGTATCAGGACTGTAGAGCAGAGTCCTCATAGTCTTAGGCCAAGGCCCATTTCAGTTCAGCCTTGAGCGAGTCTGAAACAGAGGACATTCAGTAAAATTTTATTGCCGCTCTGTTTTGTGTTCTGTTTCTGTTACTTGCCTCTGAGTCAGTGGTGGCTGCTTCTAATGCTCCACATATTTTACACTGTTTTGGATTTTACAGGCCAAGTTATAGATTTGGCTTAAAATGAAGTCAGCAAGTTGATATTGGAATATTTACATAGGTTTAGCGTGCTAAACGGTAACAGTGGAGCAGCACAGAAAATCGAAAACAGTGCAGTGTTTTGCTCACATTGTAAGCTTACATTAATGCTGCCGTTTCATGATGTGGCCACATCAAAAATGATGCTCAGCAGCAAACCAAATTAAATCTATTTAAAAGGCATTCAGAAAGCTTTGCATTGTGCAAAATACTTAGCAATTTCTTATCAGTCCAGGACTGGTGCCCCACTGCTTTGAATAAATGGGTATAGCCAGATTGTTCTGTTTTTCCTTTGCCATGCTGCTCCTTGAGTATTTCTTGAACTGTGTGACAGGTCTTACTTTTCTTGGCCTGCTTCAGGGAGAGGTCGGACAGGAAATTCCTCTGCAGTGAATTTCCAGTGTTCCAGCTGCACAAGTTGAACGTCAATTAACTCCAGAGTAACTTCCTCAGATGTAATTATGTTTTTGTTTTTTTTTTTACACATGATGAAGTCAGTAACCAGAGTTCAACCTGCAGAATGCCATATTCATTTTTAGCACTAATTAGATTAATTTTCAGGAAAACAATGGCAGACCAGACAGAACTGTCCTTTGCTTCTGCTGTATTTAACCGTAAACACTCCTCCTCATGCCCAACTCCCAACAACTGCAGGACAGTGCACACATAATACCAGCTGCCATCAGTAGGTAGATGGTACTGATTGACCGTCTATGATAAGCATATTATGATTATTTCTTTTCACTGCTGGACTTCTCTGCATGTCTCACACCTTCTCCCTGTTCTGTAAAAGCAGCAAAATTGATAATTATCCACAAGTAGATGCTTTGTCAGTGAAGAGATATAACCTGTTGAGGAACAATTATTTTTCTAGACAATCTAGGTGTAGGTTGTTTAGTTAGACGTAATACTCACCACGTAAAAAGCTGCTTATTTAGCTCATAAACCTGTAATTAGCCTTGATTTAGATAATTAGCTAAATTAGCTCCTTACTTAGTCATTGTTTAGAAAACCGGAATGTAGTCAATATAAATTGGAGTAGTATAAACGTTTTCCTATCTTACAGCTTAAATATTGGAAGTATTACTATTACTACTAATTTTGGAGTCCTACTGTATTTATAATTTAGGAATTGTGCTAAGAGAGATTCATAGCACAGGTATAAAGAAATGGAGCCTATGGGTGGCTGCTGGGTAACCATGTTGGCTTTAATTCATCCAAAGAAGAAAACAGGGCACTGTACCATGCTGAGGCCATATATCTCAAATTTTAAAAAATGACTGGGACTGTTCTGTTGTGTTCTGGACTCGTCAGCTATTCAGAGTCAAAAACTAAAGTAAACAGGTGCAGTATTTACCGTAAGCATCATGAAAATATTTTAAATTAAATGAAAAGGGAATATAATGAAAATCAATATGTATAAATTTGGCTGTTTAAAAACATAGTCTAGTGATCTAGTGTCTTATTTACCTTTGACTTTGAATAGCAAAGATTTTCCTTTCTCTGGTATACCTGTAAATGTCTAATCTTAATTGGTTAAAAGTCTTGCATGGTAACTACGGTTTTTATCCAGTTGTAGTATGGCCCTGACATCATGGCTTAAACAAAACAGAACTAGTTGTAGTCCTGCGTCTCGGCAGTCAGACTCAGGTTAGTTCTTCTGCGTGTTAGCCATCATCATTGTATTCCAGTGCACTTTCCATCTGTGAGAAAAGGCTCCAGTTTTCTCTCCTCCACATACACAGTGGGATAGCAATTAGTTTCCCTTTATACCTCACCAGGCAACGCCTAGCACAGTTTGGCTGACATTGAACCCTCATTTAACTTTGTGCCTGAGGGTGTGTGTGGGTACAGAGTGAGTGCGTTTGTATGTGTGTTCTGTTACATCACATCCCAGTCTACCTGGCCTTATTTTCTAGCTTCAAGCGCTTAGTCCTGGTCTATCTCTCTGTGGGATCTCCCACTAGACACTGGTGTAAGGCTAAGCTTTAGCTGCCAGGATGGCAAAGTGTACAAATGGCTTTGTTCAGCAAAAAAGCTACTTTGACACCTCTGCTCACCCTCTACTTTACTGCAGGCATCTGTGAACAAGTGTAGTGAATGCTGATGGGCTGGTCCAAGTGTACTTAAGGTGTGACCACAGCTGATTTACAGGACGGTGTATGGAGATACAGGTGTTACAAGGTGACTGTAGAGATAAAGACTGTAGAAGAGCATTCTATTCAAGTTTTAATCCTGATATGAGAGAAGATGTTCTTCATGATCTATGTCTAGCAACATATGTATAATATAATACAATTCAATATGCTGGGTTTTGACTTATACCTCTGAAAAGATTACAATGTTTAATTTAGTTTGTGGTAGTATTGTACTGGCAGCACCTTATAATGTTTACGTCTTATTGGGAATGAACAATAAAAATACCTACTCATTTTTTAGAATTAGAAGCTTTTATTTTAAGTCGAAAATTTAAAACTTTACTTTGCTTTAGTGTTGCTGTGATTGTTTCCACTTCATGTTCTCTGTGATTTTGTTAGTATTATTTTCTACAGTAAGGAGCACATGAATGATTCTGCTGTACTGTTACTTGTTCATTAACAAGTGAGACAAGATACAAACAAAACTGTGTATACTTTCTTTCTGATTAGCTCATATGGATGTATTAGTGTTACTACTAATATGTAACTGGCAGAGGCAGAAGCTTTGCAGCCTGTTTGACCCCACCCCCCAGCTTTTGGACAGTTTCTGTCGCTGTGGTAAAATAAGTAAGCTATCCAAAAATCTTGATCTCTCCACAGAGTCTCCTCCTGCCAGCATTATTTCAGAGATACCAGAATACGCTACGAGGTGTCCTCTGATTTCACTTGACAGGAGCTGACATTACTGTAAATTTTATTTCAGTATGAATACCTAAACGATGGGACGTCTCCCGGTGGTTTAATACTGTGGTAAGAGAATTGCGCTCCAAATTGCTCACAGACTCCCCTCGTTCGTTGTCTCCCTCAGTGGAGTGTACTGAGAGGGCACAAGAACAGAGGGAGTATAGAGGAGTGAGGAGAGCGTATTGTAGTGACAAGAGACATGAGAGACGAATTCAATAGAACAAAATTCACTGGCTGCATATCTCTGCATTTCTCTGCTCTCCTTTAGAAATGTCAAACACCCACACAAGCCTCTCGCTGCCTATATACTACCCCCCCCCCCACTCCCCCCCGCCAACTAACACACATATACCACTCTATTAGCAATGCTGCGTGCTTCTCTGTGAATGATCTCAGAATGATCTTCCTACACACGATCTCATACTTTCACGGTGCGTGAGAGTGCTCAAAGTGAACAGAGAAATAATAGGACACAGGCTCTACCTTTTATGGCTTGAAAATCACTATCATCGCTCTCATCCTTACCGTTTAGCCTGTCATCACTGCTGTCTTACTCCACAAAAAGCCATTCAAAACAGTTTGCCACCATGTTCTTTTTTTGTATTGTAGTCTGAGGATCGTGCTGTTAAGTGCATGTTAAATTGCACACAGTTGTTAACATCACCTGGACTGGGTTACAGTTTTAGGAACCGCAACAGCAGACTTCATCTTATTCAGGAGAAGACAGGACCACTAGTTTTATGGTGCTAGTGTTTTATCATCTGCACAAAAGGTTGTTTCTGGTTGACAAGTTTGACACACAGCAGCAGAATCTGTATGGCTCATGCAAAGAGCTGTAGTGGCGGGGCTAATTAAAAATAATGAGCTGTGTGGGTTGTCCATGTTCAAGCCTTTTAAGCTATGGATAGCATGACATGTACCTTTTATCATAGCAAAGGATAATTGCAGATCATTAAAATTTTCACCTTACCACAGCCTTGTTGAGATTCATCAGTCTCTAGACCAATTAAATTAGACAACCTGAACTGACCTATCTTACAAAGAAATGTAAAATCTATACTTATTTCTCAAGCAGTTGAGTTTACAAATTCCATTTTCTTGTGCCAAAGAAATAATTCAAACATTAAATTCTTTGTAGGTTGTTATATTTTTAGGTTTTGAGGGCAGCATGACATTTATTCCTGGCAGACTGCATTACAAAAGGAGATTTTCTAGCCATTAGTAACCTGTAGCCTTCCCTATACAGTGCTGCTCTATGTTGTTTGGGCTGCGTTACGCATCCAGTATGTAAAGTAGAGGTTGTCATAGAAACAGAGTGATGCTACCCTTAATACAGAGTGAAAAGCATTTAGCAGGCTGTAAAGACATTATAACCTGAACCATAACTGTATT
>JBBMJY010000009.1:14302497-14328666 GCA_037833715.1 Toxotes lorentzi | reverse complement strand
ATATATATATATATTTAGTCATTCAGTATTGAATTTATGCCAGTGTCATAGATTGAATTGATCATAACCTATGTTCTGTCTGAGCTAATCACTGTTGAGAATGTGTTTTTTTTCCTCATGTGGTAGAAATGATTGACTTTGTATTGTTGCAGCCTGTCCTCTTGGCTTTTATTGCATTTTACTTTTAGTTTGTTTGCCCGATTTTATGCCACTAGAATATTCGTAACACTCCTGCATCACCAACGCCACATGCACACAGTGGTCCTGTATATGGGAGTCTGTTAGCATCTGAGAGAAACTCAGTAACAGTAACTGTCTTTTGACTTTGACTTCTCTCTTTTTTTTTTTAATTTTCCCCAGATGTTGCTAATGGCAGTACAGGCTACAGGCCTCCTCCCAGGACCAAGGAGGTGGTTATCAACGGCCAGACAGTCAAACTTAAGTATTGCTTCACCTGCAAGATCTTCAGACCGCCACGTGCCTCCCACTGCAGCCTGTGTGACAACTGTGTGGGTGAGTGAAAATGATATTCTCTGGTTGTGAGTTTGTATGGTTTGCAGATATTTTCTGCCGATATCCTGTATCAAAAACCACCATCTAACCATGCTTAATCTATCTCTCTAAACATCATCTATATGTCTTTTTACAGACAGATCTGATAAACAGGCAAAATGCACTATTAGTCAAATTTCTTAGATCACAGCCGGCCTGTCTACCCTTCCTGCCCTCAACCACACACGACATATACAAACGCATATCTGTATTTGAGAGTACAAGCCAAGCTATATATTGGCTTTTTGACGCAGACCTACAGGGAATGTACAGTACATATGCTTAGAGGAACTGGCATCCATACAGAGGAGAGGAAAAGAAAAGTTAGCCTGAACAGAGAGAAAACGGCATCATAATGGTTGAGTTTTGCTGCTCTTCACAACCACATGCTCTGTCTCTGGAGACATAGCAAAGAGCACAGCTAGGCAATTACTAAAAGATAGAGACAAATACAGAAACCTGTGTGTCTGTATCTTTCTCATCAGGGTTTTTGTGCTGCTCACTCATCAGAGACAGCTTCTTCCCTGAATGTCTGTTTCCTTGTCAGAAGCGGAACCGACCGAAAACCTGAGAGACAAAGATGAGGAAGTAGTAGACACAGGAAAAAAAGATGGGGAGGTGGTAATCAGATGCCACAGATGCACGCTGGCAGGAAAGAAGACAGACTGGCAGCTGAACAAAAAGATGGGAGGGCAGTCATTTTCACAAGTAGGCTAAGTTTGTCATCACAGAAAGGTGGATTCTGAGCACATTTTAAGCTGATTGTTAAATTCATGCGTTCAAATGAAACCGATAAATTGCTTTTTGATTTAAAATATTGCATAAAGTAGTAGACATATACTGACACAAAAAAACAGGATGTAAGAAAGGGGGTAAATGAGCAACATTTAGACCAAACATGGACACAGAGCAGTGTGATCTAATAAATCCAAATCCTTGGTTACGAGGTTTAAAAAAAAACATGTGTAGATCATAGTTGTAAGCCACAGATGGGAGGGAAGTGAAAAATGAGAAACAGACACATAGTTGGACTGTCCACACTGCAGGTGGGTGGGAGTGATGAACTCATAAACTCCAGTGATGAATGTCAGTGGAACCAGTGTCCCCTTCATAAGAATTACTTTTCAGCCTGCTCTGAAAGCTCCAAGTCTCCACCCAACATGGCTCCACATCCCCTAAGAGCAGTCTGGAGTCAGTCAGTCCAGTGTTCATTATGAAGCTTAAGAGATAAACAGCATTCACATGATGAGATGATAATGAGGAAGGACTGTAACCAAGACGTTGGAAATCTTACTTATTTTTGTTTAATAACCTCTAGCATGATTTCTAAGTCTGTAATGATTCATACTTGTAGCACATGGGTCTAGCACTTAAACTGGAAATGGGGGCCACATTGTGAGGGAAAAAGTGATCAGAGTGCTCCCCCCTGTATCGCTCCCCCTGGGAGTGATAGAAGAAGTTTATAAGAAGAGCACACAGTCATGATACACACACACAACTTCTCTTCCCTTCCATTGCAGTCATTCTGTATTTTTTTTTTCCTTTACAGCATACACAGCAGGATAAGATGGTCTAACTGTTTCATCTGTTCATAAATATTGATGCTTGTTCATGTGTGGGCAGAGGGTTGGGATTTGGTGATTGATTTTCCGAGTGTTTTTAGATTTGTTTATTTTTTTCCAATGTGCTTAATTAGAGAGCATTAGAGGACCCTTTAATGATCTTATTGGGGAAATTATAATGATATGAAAGCAAACAATAAAATGAATCGAAAGAAAATTGCACATAAATAAGAATATATTAGATCACTGTGAAAATAGATGAGTTTCTTTTTCAAGCTTTTGGTTTTACTCTAAAATCATCACCAGAGCGAAATGCTACTGAGCAAATAACTGCTACATGTAGTATATATCAGCCATTGTTTCTGCTACTCTTGATGAGGAGTTTGAAAGTTAATCTGAAAAGCTGCAACAAGATTATGTAGAGGGATTTTTATTCTCATGTTCCTTGAATATCAGTGGATCTCCTGGCTCATTGTTAAAACGTCCTCACAGTACATCCTCACACAAACACTCCATAGTAGGACAGTATAAACACATACAGAAGAATATCAAAAGTCTCCCTTCTGCTCTCCAAGCATTGTTGGTCACTTACCATTAAGGGCCATTGAGGCAGGCTGTGGTCATAATCAGATTTGACTAGTAGTGGCTGTCCCCTTTCACCCTGTCTAACTGGAGGCTGTGTTTCCCAGACACATTTCAACCAGGCATTGATTAATGAAGGCAAAAGCAGGTCATTTCACCTCCTAAAAAATAATGACTCTGATTAATTAGTTAAGTAGCTACCACCGTGCACAGCTAGCAGTCCACACTCCACAGATAGGACTGCGGAGAGGGGGCTGATTAAATAACCTCACCAATAATAAGCTCTCCTCTCTTGGAGCAATCAGTGAAATGATCAGTGTGCTGGAGCTGCTCAGGATTTCTTTTAATAAAATATCAGTGACTAATTTTCATCTGAAAGCATTTCACATTCAGTTTTTCAAGTAGTTGACCACTTCAGACAGCATTCAGATGCATATTTTGTATTTTGAATACATTACAGCAATCATTTCTGCATTCCTCACATTTTTACTAACTTCAACAAAAGATATTTAGATGAAAGACGCTCATCTCTGCTTTGTTTTTTTAAACAAAAGTTGCACATGGTGCCATGGTGGCTTATAGGCTCAAGTCAGTGTTAACATTTTGGAAAACCCCACTTGTTCTTAGCTGCATGATCTCTAGTGAGGGAACAGTCTGGACACTTTCATTTTACTACGCCCTTTGTTGTCATTTATAATTCCTCAAACATCCTCGGACCTTCTCATACTGAGGTCTTACTGGAGCCACTTTATCTGCTGACCCGGCGAAGGGCTTCTTCCACCCTCTCAACCTTGTACAGTCCCACTACGACGGGAATGTTTTTAGCCATACACAGTCATGTTGACCAGCCTGTAACTTTTATTAGCGATTATGCCAAGACCCACAGGGACACTTCTCCTTTTCTCTGATTTCCCACAGTTCTGGATTTCAACCCTTGTGTTTACATGCACTGAAGTAACCCTTGTAACCTTGTGTATTAGAATCTGGGTTTTCTTAATCGGGCAACAAGAACACCTTGACATGTCATTTCTAAATAATATGTACTTAACCAGGTTAACCAGGGTGGGGGTTTATGCATGAGCCCATGTGCATGACAGAGACTTCAGACAGGGGAAGTATTGCTGTGACAGTAGTGTGGCAGGGTAAAAGGAAAAACTCATGGGTGTTGTATCCAAAATAAACTTTTCTGTCTCTTCCTGTCCACGCAGAGCGTTTTGACCACCACTGTCCCTGGGTCGGGAATTGCGTGGGAAGGAGGAACTACCGTTTCTTCTACATGTTCATCCTCTCGCTCTCCTTCCTCACCATCTTCATCTTCGCCTTTGTCATCACACACATCATTTTACGTAAGTGGCTGGGAGGAGGGGAAAAGGACATGTGCTCTCAGGCACACACTCACACACACACCGACACGCACTCCTCCTGGCTGTGTGCTTCGTGGTGTGTTTCGAGCCAGCAGGTTGTAAGTGGGCGTTGTGAAAAGCTGCAGCGTCCTGGCTTGTTACCATCTTTCCAGCTGGGAGCAGGCAGTGGACTGTTGGGCTCCCCATCAGTATATGTGTGTGTGTGTGTGTGTATGCATGCATGTGTTTGCGTAAATGACAGTCAGTGGATCAGTGTTGCACTGGGAAAGAAATATGGGCCAAGATTAGCTGCTAGAAAATTGTAGTGCTGATTAATACTGTTTAGAGCTTGTTCTCTTTTCTTTGATTGTAACCAGCCTGTGTTGAGTCTAAGTTCTGTCAGATTTGGCAAAAAAAGGCATCACAGCAGTTTAAGTTCTTTGATTTGTAGTTTTTTCCTCCCCTCCCTGTGGGGCTCAGTGAGAACATCACAGTGACTTAATTATCGGCTCATGTTGTAAGCTTACAGCAAACCTGACTGACCTAGCTTCAAATCAGAGGTAGTTAAAGTCCACCGGTGCTAACTCCCAATGCCAGAATCACACATTTTTTTTGCAACATTTAATTTGCTCTGTTAATTTAAACTGAAATTTGAAATAAACATTTGTTGGATGTTGCACAGCTGCAATCAAGAACTAAAGTTAACTGATCAGTCTGACTGGAGCCACAGAGATGTCTGCTACAGCCAAATATAGCTGGCTAAGCCTTAATTTTCGGTCTCTTCACACTTGGAAGTTAAATTGGAACACCAATTTAAGTGTGCTCACTCTGCCTAGCTCACTTCATCTTGTTGACACTTTAACCAACAGAGGGCCCGCAGCAGGTAATGGCTCCAGAGTGTGTAGTACCCAAAATCTGTTAAAAGGTCCTGCATTGGTGTTGTTTAATGCTGATATGCACCATTGTGTGAGATAGTAGTGTGTATGTAATGGCAAACACAGTTGTTTAATATTCTAACAGAAACTCTGTCCTTCTCTGTTCACAGGCTCCCATCAAAATGGGTTCCTCAGCGCACTTAAAGATAGTCCTGCCAGATATCCTTTCACTGAAATTCAACTTTTATCAGACATTTATCACTGATTCTTTGCTGTTGTCTGTTTTAGATTTTCTGCATATACTTGTCTGTCTATAGTTTATAGCTTTTATTATTCTCATCATGATACAGACTAACCTGCACAGCGAGGCCCCATGCAGGCTACTCTATGGGTCAGAATCAATTCTTATGACAGGCCTTTTCACAGCATTTCTATCCATTGCTTCTGCCATTTTCTGCTGAGTTATAGTAGTTGCATGACTGATGTGCGTGTGATTAGTCCTGTTCCATTGGACTAACACAGCACGCAAGGCAGCTCCACTGTGTCTCTGCTGATTGATTCAGTCGGTCTTTGATTTCATCTGGCTCTAACTCCCCCCCTCCTCCCCCCCCCCCCCCTTCAGAGATGTTGTGTGAGTGAGGTCTGTTGTGAGCGCGGATGTGTCTGTCTGTGAGATAGATGCCAAGTGTGTGCAAGACGTCTTAAGCTACAGCTGTTACAAATACACTGCAAGTCAGCTTATTGTCTCAACAGCACATCAGTAATAATCACGTGGACTGCAGTAAATCAAAGCAAGTCAAACATTTTTATTTTGTCAGCAGGACAGTTTAGTTTCACACCATTTAGCCTCAGTCTTTAGCTATAAATCCAGGCAGTAAAGGTAGAAAGCTTTCACCTATCATCATCATTTCAATTTATTGTCACCTCCCCAACAGACTGTTTATGAGAACAGAGTGAAATTTATTTTACCTTATTAACCATCACCCTTTGACTATTAATGACAACCTAAATCTGCTGAAGATAAAGGTGTTTTGTTTTTTGTTTTTTTGCTTTCAGTATGTTTTGGTTTCTCCTCTCACTTAAATAATACAAGAATCTGCACCAGGATCCGATAATAACCAGAATTTATAAGCAAGTCTGGAGAATCAGCAGCGATCGAATCTAAACGACATCTAATGCTGTTCCTGAGTCACAAATCAAGTGGAGAGCACAGGGTTATGGCACTGTGTCGCTGTCTCTCTCGCTGCCCTTCTCTCCATGGCTGAGTGAGATAACTGTTTCTCTGGCAGAGAAATGTGTGCCAAGCCAAGCTGATAACGGCCTGTGTCCTGCAGGACTTTAATAAAGGGGAATTGCAGTCGATAGTATCGTAGTAGTCCTTTGTGCTAGGTGAATGATGACATGTTTTGTCCTTGCTAAGGAGGAAGAGTAAAAAAGAAGAGGGAGATTAAAAGAGAGAAAGGGGAGAGTGAGGGTAGTTAGCTGATTTTTATTGTGCAGTTTAACAGACTGACTCATGCTTTTTGAGTATGTAATATTATACTGTCCTACCAAGTTATTTTTTTCACTATTCCCATAGGGGAATAGTAGTAGTGATTTTGTAGCGTGTGTTCGTATTTGTAGATCATATTTCTTTTCTAAACAACACATTCTTTTAGAGACTGTAGCCTAAGATGTATTTAGGGGTCACTGTAGTTCATTTTTATAAAGGCAAAGGGCTTCATCTTGGACACTCTGTTTTTTTTTTTGTTTGTTTGTTTTTTTAATGCTTAATGTGTAGCAGAGAAAATGAGCAATGTTCCACAGAGTCCTGGCCAAATTAACTGGTAACTAGGAACTATTGGCAAGAGGAGAACAGCCCCGAGGCTGTAGGTCAGTATGCTAGCTGTCAGAACTCTTGCCATTTTAATATGCATCTGTGATGTGTTTCTACATAGGCTTTCACATTATTGTCATTTTCACTACATGCAAGAATGGATAAGATAAAAACTCTGGAAAACAGTTTTTCCTTGACTTCATTGTCCCACTGTGCTGGAGGTGGTGGTGTGTTTCTTCTCTGTCTGGTCCATAGTGGGTCTCTCAGGCTTCCATACCTACCTGATCAGCTCCAACCAGACCACCAATGAAGATGTGAGTATGGATGTGACAGACATAAGTATGCCACATGCAATGTAACTTAAAACGTATAACTACAAAATAATGAATCCTCCAAAGTAAGTTATCAAAACATTCAACTTTCCAGTGTGGATTTGAGGTAGCATTAGTGTTTAGTATTTGCATTTTTTGGCAGGGATGGTATTTTTAGGTAGGTACAGTTACATGACTGTGGAGCTTTTATGCATGTGTTGTGTCATATTAACCAAAAATACTAAATATTTTCACATCTGATAAACATTTTTGTTGGGATTCAGAAGAATGTTTTATTTTTCCTGCATATTATCAGAGAAAAAAGAAAACCATGTACCCATATTCTTTTTTTTTTTTGTGGCTTTTGACATAAAGTTTTCACAGCTGAAGCTCTGAATTCCTTTCACGTCAGTCAGACCAGTAAGAGTCAGATGAAGTCAGTTGGTTAAAAAAAAATGCCAAAGGTCAGGGGTTTGATACTCGTATGGGCCACACACATTTTTAGCTCCAGACTAGACAGAGAGATAATCTGTGTGGTTAGCAGGGTCTTTGTTTGTTTCTCATTGACACTTGAGATATTTGTCTGTCTCTGAAATTGTGACTGATGATGTTGTGCGGTCTCCACCAGATAAAAGGTTCGTGGTCTTCTAAAAGAGGGAAGGACAACCACAATCCCTACAGCTATGGCAATATATTCACCAACTGCTGTGCAGCACTGTGTGGACCCCTGCCACCGAGGTATGACGTGTGCAAATGCACACGTGTGTTTTTATGAGGTGATTTACACATTGCCAGATGATGTTATCCTTCACTGCTCTGATGAAGAAGAATCCCATTCAGTCATTTTTCACCTTTTCTGTAATTAACTGCACCTGTTATCCCCCCTTCCCCCATTGTAATTTTCCATTTTGTCCAAAGGCTAAAATAGAACTGTTAGTCAAGACTCCTTTTGATGTGAGGAGCTGCTTTGAAATGAGCCCTGAGCCTGCAGCCTTTTCTCTATACATAGCTACTAAGACACTGCAAGAGCAGAAAGGATTTCACTCCCATTTTACCCAAATCCAAGATCAAAGTTGGCCAGATATATTAGATTTCACACTTTTGCCGTTCATGTGATTTAACAAAAATACAGGCCAACTGTCAACAGCGACATTCTCATGTCCATGTGACTGTGAACGTCAGTGCACGTTGCACATTCCCTCCCAGCTTCTTTCACTTCAGCATTTTGCTCAGAATTCTCATTACTCATCCTTAAAGATGTAGTTCCTGATTCACTTGGCTTAAACTGTTCTTCCAACTCATATCTTTACTGGCCACTGTGCCTGCTTTGAAGATGCAACACCCTGATGCTGTAAAGACATCACAAGCGTCTCTTAGCTTCTAACTTTGCATTTTGCTTTAGCTGTAAAGGACAAACAGAAAGTTTGAGAAACACGCTACAGTCTGTAGTTAAACATATGTGTAAAATGCTGCATCAAATGACTAAATCTATCAATAGATACACAGACATTAATACAAAATATAAGAGGAGCTATTATGGAAGCTTTTAGCAGCTTTTCTAAATATATTTGGCTGGATTGTGCTCTGGCCATCACAAGCCATAAGTCACCAGTAATGATTCCAGTGGGTGGTAAAGGAGAGTCCTCAGTGCACAGGTGGCTGCCATCTGAGTGTGTGTGTGTGTTTGTGTGTATTTGTGGCCGGCCACAGCTGGATCCATCAGTAAGGAAGGAATGTTTCACCTCAGCCTCAGACTATGCAAGCAACGCTGCCTCTCACACACAGACAAAAGCCTCTTGCATTTCATTCCCTGCTGAGATGTTGACTCACATTTTTCTAATGCGTCCTACATGTTTTTTGCTGGTTTCCTCCTAACCACATTTGCAGACGTTCTGGTACTCACTACCAGCAACACAAACCACTGCTGTAGGCAGAGTTTGTCTCTGTGACCATTTCCACCTGAATCCAGCTCAGTCCCACAGGAGCTCGCTGTCAACACAATTACTGTTAAATGATCACACTGTTTAACACCTCAACTAGTTTTGTGTTTGTGTGTGTGTGTCTGTGTGTGTTAATGCATAGAGAGTTCAGCAGGTTGTTGTCTAACCAGCTGTGTCAGAGTTGTGCAGCCTTAAGGATGGGACAGAAACAATGATTCACTCCACTGCTCCACAGCAGGACCTCAGTGATTTATCACCAACTTTGTGATTTTCTGTGCTTGTGCTAAGGTCTGTGTGTGTGTGAGCAGAAGAATGAGTGTGTGCACTCGCTGTTTCTTCTGCATGGACAAGACCTGAATTCCGAGGCTTGTATGCAACGTAAAATATTGCATCCAACTGTTTACACTGTGGCATCACTGACACACTCAATCATTTTGCACAGAGTTAATCTTTTCCACCTACAGTCACATTGACTCAACTTGGCTGTACTTATTAGTTTGCTTTTGCATTTGTCCATCAGCACTTTAAGGTTTTTCAGGACTCTAAAGAATCTGTTTGCCTGCATTACTCCACTGTATGTGACCTGTTAGTTGGTAATAGCATTTGCTGTGTAATATTTATGAATGAATGCTAACAAAACGTCTGTCTCCTTTTCTCGCCTTTTCTGTTCTTCTCTTACTAGTCTGATTGACAGACGAGGCTTTATCCAATCAGACACACCACAGCTGGCGCCACCAACCAATGGCATCACTATGTATGGGGCCACCCAGTCTCAGCAGAGCCACATGGTAAGACACTGACCTCACTCAGTCTCTTTCTCAAATATACAAGCATGGGGTTGATGGGTTTATTGGAGTAAAAATGTAGTAAAGTGACGAGTTGTAACGAGCAATCTGAGATGTTCATAGTGCTGTTCAGTCTGTTGCCTCTTTTACCAAAAGCATATTAGTGTTATCTCAAACCCAAAATTTTAAGAGTGGGTCCTTAAATGGATGTAATACTTTTTGACCCAGTCTCGCCCAGGCCCTGATGTTACTCCTGCAGGACTTGGTCTTTTACACAAGCATTACACAAAGAGACAAAGCATCTTTCACAGCAGCCTGTTGAACAGAGTGAATCTCCAGCTCTTGTCTTTTGTTCATTTGCCAGAAACAGTAACTCACTTCACACAAATTGAGGCAGATGAACTTTGCCCCACGTCAGTTAGGGGAATTGAAATCTGTGGGCACCCTGGCCCATATTACTTTGTGTCTCCATTGTTTCTGATTGTAATGGTAAACATTAGCTGTTGGTTTAAGTATTGGACAAGATAACATGGCCAACAACTTCACCTTTATAACAAATGTGCTGCAAGATCTCAAATGCTGCGCTCTATCCAGACCTGGGAAAGTAAAGATAGTTAGCCTTTCTCATCCCTCTAGATTGAAACTGACACTGACTCGCTCTAGATAGCAATGAGAGAGTCAGTGATGTTTTCAATTTTGCATGTGTCGCTCCATGTTGTCTGTAAATTAGGTCAGCATTAGCAAGGCAGTATCTTTTGTGTGCGTTGGTGCTGAGGTGGCATCACAGAGGGAGCTGTGCGATTGTCTCTCCCTGATTTCAGCTGTTCTCTTGTCACACGGTTTGCTCATCATCAGATTGTCTAAGATTAAGAGTTTGGCGTGTGCGTGTTTTCTCATCATGCTGATAATCGACGTCTTGCAGTGGGCCCAAGAAAAAGAATGAGCAGGAGGAAAGAGATAATATATAATGAATAAGACCATTTTGTGCAAACTCACAGCCTCATAAACAAAGAGTGCCCCACAGTCTGTAAACAGATATTTTCTGCAATGTTAAACAGTCCTTGGGAGAGAACAACCAGTGTCGTGAAGAGGACATTGTACTGACCTCACTGACCAGTTTTTCACAGGTGCCTGAATAGAAGCAACAAGTCTTCTGTTGTTCACTTTAGCTGTTTACCTCACACATTACATGCCAGAGACCTATTCACACACAGCTACTATACGTCTTTCAGTGGCGCCCTCCCTCTGTGCCGCAGTCGTCTTGTTCTCATCCAAACCCGACCTCGTCCCGCTCGTTCTCATTGAGATGTCAAACACGAGCGTCATCTGTCTTCAGGTCTTGAATGTGTGGACTAATTGCAGTGGGCCGACGGCCATAGGAACATTCCCCCTACGTTAGCACATTGAGTAATAACTACCATCTGTTTACTGTTGCGGTCATGATTAGCAGCTAGAGTTGTCCTATTGTGCCGGCTGCTGGCCATTTTATCTGCACATTGATTCACAGTCAGCTCTGTGTTTGGTATCCATTTGTAACATGCCACTTAGGAAGCACATCAGCACTGACTCTTTTCCACTAGGTTTTATAACGGCTTGTTTGGTTTAGTTAAATAGTTCAAACCACGATGAGTAAAAGCCTCCAATCACTTTTGTCTGTTTACTACAGAATTTTATGGGTGCGTGTTTTCCAGAGAAGGTGCTTGAACACACACACACGGTTGGAGTACATTCACACACCTCTGAAGAACACCCACTCACAAACTTCTGTAGTTGTGAACTTTAATTTTATTAGCACCATTTTTTTTTTCCTCCCTTCTAATGTAAGATTATTCTGACTATGTGGGAAATGCAGTACTGTAGGTCAGTCCTTTATATTTTGGAATTTGTCTGACTTTAAATCAAGAAGGGGAAAGTCCATATCAATAGACTGTGAGTCAGACAAAACAGGTAGTGCATGGATAAACATTTCTAATGTAAAGATGACAGAGATGAAGAGAAGCCCTTATCCCTCTAAGTAGATAATGATAAGCACTAAGCCAGCAAAAAAAATATTTCTAAGAATATTTAAGTTTCCTTTGTCAAAACCACCTAGTCCACTCATCGCTTGGTCAGTATTAGGATTTATCTGAACGTCTGATCTCTTTGATCCGTCATTTTTTGAGGAGGCATGGTGTGAAGATGTGTAGGACTGAGGGAGCGTTCAGTTTTACTGTTGAGGTTGCATTTGCATTCAGGCAATGAGAAAGCCCTGTTTCTTTGTGAGGTACTTTGTCTGTGATGCAGCTTAACACGACGGCCCGGTATGCAGAAGCCTTGTAAGTGGTTGCTATGGTAACAGTGCGTGATATGATGTCACATTACACCTCAATAACATAAAACCTCCATTTGGGATTTGACTTGGAGAGGAGGTGGGAGGATTAAAATAGACACAATATGACTGAAAGCCGTCATTGTTGCCTTCAGTTAAAGAGTCAGTTCACCCACATTTCAAAAAATAGATTTTCTCAAAAAATAAAAGTAAATAAAACCAAAAATATGTGCACGTGTAGATACCACCATAGGTTAATGAGACAGTATATTTTGTATACGATTTGGGTGCACTGGTCCGTTAACCTCATGGTACACGATTTGCATTTGGCCTTCTAAATATTTCTGTCTTTGGTCCTCTCTGTTTGTAGCCTCCTTTCTTCCTTGGTCTCTGTCTTTTTCTTTTTGTAAGCTCGAACTATTTTTAAACAGCACTCACGCGCGCACACACAATGCAACTCGATCAACCACCATTTCCTTGCTGATAATTGCACAGCGAGTGATGAGGGACTGACACCCCACAGCCTCGTTTTCAGTTTCACTACTCACTCTTAGTTGAGTGAATAATCAGTAAGTACTCTTTAAGAGTCGGCTGCATGACTGCTGGTGTTACACTCACCCAGACAGCCCAGCTTGTTTCTTTGCTCCCCTTAGAGCTGGATACTATCAATATTTAGCCTTTGTTTCGTCAATTTATAAATGAGACAGTCTTACAGAAACTGACTTGGACTGCCTAAAATGACTGGAAACTAGGACTGCAACTAATCATTGTTTTCTTTGTCAGTGATTTGGTTTGTAACGTGAGAAAAAGTGAAAATAAAATAGCAAAGTCTCAATTTCCCATTTTTGTCTTCAAACTGCTTGTTTTGTCCAACCAACACTCCCAAATCTAAAGATATAGATATCTTATTATTATTAAGATATAACATCCTCATAACTGAGAAGCTGAAAAAGGGGAATGTTCAACATATTTGCTTGTAAAAAGACACGTTTTTAGACTCACTGTTATTTTAGATATAATATTTTACTTTTTGTTAATTATTATCCACCACTACAGTGGCATAATCTTGCCCTGCTGTGTTTGTCAAGTCAAGAAATTGTCACATGGGCCAGGAATGAAATAAATAAATAGAGGATTAAATTTTTGATTAGGGAAAAAAAAATCTCTTATCCTTGTTGTGTCATCACCACCACGTGTGAAAGCCAATCACAACAAGGCCTGTGCTGCCTCGTTCGCTATTTTCTATCCGAGGTTAGTCTATCAGCAGTCTATGTACGTGTTGTTTCTCGTAGTTAGGTGTTTGTGTTTTGTGTGTGTGTGTGTGTCTGCTGTTGGGGATGGACAGTGCTCAGTTAGTCTGGCTATGACTGTTTATATAACATGAGCAGGGCCAGATAATAGAAAGAAAAGGACTAAGAGCTTTATCTATATTTTACATCCAACACAGTGCTGATGATGTAGCTGTGTGCCAACATGGCTGTGAGTGAGATTTCTGTGTGATTTCAGTCCAATAAAAACCTTGCTCAGTTTAGTCTTTTAGACAACCTGGAGCCAGGCTCGTAAAGGTGATAAGTCAAGAGCAGTTGATGTGTGTGGCCGATAAGAGCGTTGATAATATGCGGAATCGCA
Source organism: Toxotes lorentzi (assembly GCA_037833715.1). NCBI lineage: Eukaryota > Metazoa > Chordata > Actinopteri > Toxotidae > Toxotes > Toxotes lorentzi. Next base: position 14,314,963 of record JBBMJY010000009.1, on the reverse strand, counting down.
TCTCCTCCACTGTTAAAGGTAGCTGAACGTCTGTTTAAATCACCTCCGTAATCTGTTCCTTTTAGGTCAGTGAGATTGAGACAGAAAGATGAGATGCCCGGGGACAAATCTTTGTGCTTCAGATTTCTTGTCAGTCAGACTTTGGGGGTGGTGTGGGATGGAAGGGAGGCTTCAAAGCACTTTCCTTTTTGTTTATATGGCTTTGTAATTCCTGTCACCTCTGCACAACTAGTGCTGTTCCATCTGCAGCTGGACTCTGATACTCATGATTGCACCGTGGTGATAAAGGACTAATGGGGTTAAAGCTAATCTCCCTGTAGCTAATGTGTGGTATTGATGACTCTTTGTGTCCTAACCCAGTTACTCTGCTCCAGTTTTCGACGTATGGTTTCCACTTTAAAGCAAGGCAAGGCAGTGGGGATCAATAGGCCATGAAGCAGAGAGTTAATAGCCCTGAATATTCAACTCTGTCTATTGACTTAAGCTGTTTTTATTGGGGCAGATGCACGAGCTGGTGCGGGCTCTGTGTGGCTCTGCATTCTAACATGGGTACTAACATCTTTTTCTCGTTCTTTTTCTCCCCTTTACCCAATCACCTGTCCCCTCTTGTGTTGTCTCTTCACGTTTTTTTTTTTGTTGTTGTTGTCTTTGATCCCATGTCTCGTTTCTTCTTTCCTCCTCCATCTAATTTTCAACACCGCCTCTCTCTTTGTTTTCTATTCAATTCCGTCACTTCTGGTACCTTATCTATCTCTCTGACTTTCACATCCCCTCCCATATTGTTCTTTGTTCTGCTTTCTGCTGCTTTCTCTCAGTGTGACCAAGACCAGTGCATTCAGAGCACCAAATTCGTTTTGCAGGCCGCCGCCACCCCTCTCCTCCAGCAGCAGAGCAGCGAGCCAGTCATCCTGACGGCCTCACCCGAAAATGGAGGCTCTCTACCCGGCCGCACCTCCCTCACTCTGGCCGGGCCGTGCTCCTCTCTCCCCCTCGGCCAGCCCACACCTCCGACGTCCACCCCTAGCCTCAGCTGCCACGAAGCCACCGACATAATACCAATCCACGGACACAGCCACACACACAACCACAGCCACCCCCTCCAGGAGCCAGTGGCCCACCACCACTTTCTTACCCCCGAGGAAGTGCCGTCACCGCCGGGTATGCTTCCCTGTGGCAGCCCCCTGGGTCACAGCCACACCATGCAGGCTAGCTTCTTCAACCCAGCCAGCCAGGACTCACTACACGAGGACTCTGTCAGAGGATTGGTAAAGCTCAGCTCCGTCTGACAATGGGATATATGCCCCCTCCTCCCACCACCTCCCTGCTGAAAACATGCATCCAAACCCTGAAATTCTCCTGAGCCACTTTTGGACCACCTCGCCCCGACCCTGAATTTATTTCCCTCTCTCTCCTCAGCAGGAGCTGAGAACTGAAAAAAAGGCTGTGGTTTGAATTCAGCTGCTACAAACTGTGTGGAATATAACTGAACCGAAGTGAAACCAGTCGTCCTCAGCCGTCGTCTTGCCAAACTTCTTTGCTGGAACTTCGAGAGAAGCGTAGTCCATGAGCTCCTGAAGACCAGAGAGTTTGTTTTTCAAAGTGGCATATGCCTGTGGGCCTTTTCAAGCCAAAAAAAAATACATGTTCTGACAGTACATGACATTTTTGACAGGCTGAATTTGTCAGCGGATCACAGGTCTGACAGGTTTTTTTTTGTAAAACAAACTTTAGCCTATTTGCCTGTTGCTGATTGGACTCTCTTGCCTTTTTTTCTCAGACATTCTCAGCAGTACAATGGTTGATGTCATCTTGTTGCATATCATCCTGCTTTTTCTATGTAAAAAAAAAAAAAAGAAGAAAGAAAATGAGAGACTGTTGTACTGTTCCATCGTTATTACAACAAATTATTATATTTCCTGTGGATATTAATAAAACACCAACTTTTATCAGATATTATTTCAATGGGGTGTAGAAGGCATAATACAGTATGTGCTATTGTGAGTCATGTGGTGATGACATTTCCTTTAAAGTTCATCTTGTGACCAGTGCCTGTGGTCATTAGCTGTAAATGAGACAGCTAAATAGCAAGACTGGTGAATGTTTCCAAACTTCTATGGATGCACAGACAAGGTTAAGAATCTCTTTAGGCTCCCATTCATCCTAACACGAGTCCTGGTAAGGCCTCAAGTACTAACCTTTGGAAAGAGATGTACAGACTTAAACAAGGACTCAGGTCCACTATTAATTAAAGTGATTTGTAGCTGCCTTAAAGACAGATTGGAGTTCACTGATGGCTGGGGGTTGGTGAAGGTGTCTGGGTGGTAAAAAGCAGGCAATATTTAATTCTCTTTCGCCACCTTGTGGTTGAGCTTGAGCACTGCAGGTGAAAGCGTCGTTTCATTTATTCTCACAAATGAAAAAAAGAAGTTGTTGCCTAAAAGTGCATATAACACAAAACCAAGTAGACACATCAAACAGTGGATGCAAAAATGATAATGGTAACACATTTATTTGTTATTAAATTATTTATGATACATAGGGAATTTTTTTTTCATACATATTTTACAACAGACTGCGAAATCCCAATAACATTGGAAAAGAAATATCCCAGATTTTTTTTTTCTTTTTTTAATTATCTGGGACATTTCCCCTCATTTTGGAGCAGGAGTGGGAGAACAGTGAAACGAGATGGTCACAAATGCAGAATTCTAGTATACTCTACAGCTTGCATAAAGATTTGCAAAATGGCATTTGTTAGGTTATTTAAATAGTTACGATTTAAATTGACCCTGTACTGTACTGTGCTTGAGTTCTGCTGCACTATCACACGATAAATTGATTTAAATGTCAAGAGCATGGGGACACTGTGATCTGTTAGAGAATCCTGAAGATTATGAATCTGATGGAAAAACAAACGGGGCGTGCAGCTTAATTTTATGGTTTTAAAAAAACTGCAGATGAAAATGATGATTGATGCGATTTTAAGCTATTTTTTTTTAACACAAAAAAAGAATATAACCACTAGAGATAATTTAATAATTATGAAAAATGTTTTGAATTTCTTTAAATTGGCTGTACAATAAATTGGTCTTTATTGGGCCTTGCTCCAAAAAAAAAATGGAGCCCTCCAGTTCCATTCACAGTCTGTATTTGCCAACTGTCTTGACATTTAAACAAAGCAGGTATTTAAGAGCTTATTAACATTTACATATATTTCCTGTTTTGATTACACAGTGCACTAATGGCGTGTCACAGCAGAGATGTACTAGAGACAGTATAAGAAATGAAACAAGGTAAACCTAACTTGTAGCTGTAAACAGTCATGGTGGCTTCACAGCCTGTTGCTCCAGCACATCTACCTCTCATGCATCAGTCCTTTAGTCGGGGCTGGAAAGATGGATCATTTAGTCTATAGCAGTACCTGTTAATGGTCCTTGGCCACCAAAAATGCTAGACTAGCTTGAGATCAGTGACCTTTGGTTGCTGTAAGACAAACCGGACCTGAAATTCAAACCTTAAGTCAGCGCAGGGCTTCTATGTTTTTAGCATCCATCATCTAGGTCATTGTGGTGAAGCTAATATAGCATTGATAACCAGAACACAACTGTGTCTGTAATGCTGGTTTCTGTGTCTAGAGCCTAGAGTCCCGAGTCACCACAGTTTAATATCGGTGAGCTCCAGGTCTCCCATAATCTCCAGCTGGTCGATGCTGCTCAGGTCCTGCACCCGATGTCTGAACTCAAACAAGTGTGAACCGTTCACCGCCAGCTTGAACTGATGGGGCTGACAGAGGATGAGAATCTGACCAAAAAAAAAAAAAAAAACAAAGAAAAGAAAAACACGCATCCAGTACAGCTGACAGCATAACTCTTTCAAAGTAAAGTGAAGTTGTAGGTGGTTCCTACCTCAAAGTACTCCCCGGACGAGAAGGGAAAGAAGGGCAGCTCCCGCTCCTCCTGACCCCAGGACTCACTCAGGTACGAGTTCCTGATGAACACCCCCGACTTCATGCGAGGGTTCAGATGGAGAGCGATGTTCTCTGTCCTGCTGTTGCACAGGTTTACTGTGAAACTTTTAAGAAACATGGATAAGAGGTAAAGAAATGTTTACATTTACATTAGGAATCCCAGTTGATCAGTGACACAGATGCAGATCACTTTTCTTTGTCATGTTGAGGTTAATTTGTTACTTTACCTGTGAGGATACATGCTGACCTGTCCTTTGATTGTGATGTGCTGTCCGGGGCTCAGTCCTTTGAGTATACTGCCTTTGTAAGGGAGGCTCTGAAATGACAATGTAACTGCTGATACATTTTATACTGCGGCAGTGGTTGTCATGCTACCAGATCTTAGCACTTACTTCAGTGACTTCAGTGTTATCAAACATGAAAAATGAAACACAAGTCGTAATGATGAACTGTGCACAAACAAAGGAATCATTTAGGGAGTGTGATCCAGTTTTAGCAACATCACAAGATACTGGCCACATTTAGGCACAGGGGTTTTACGTAGATGACGCAAAAGAAAAAAGGAAAAAAAAAAACTCACCAAGTCACCTGATTCTGAATATATTGCCTGAGAGGGAGAGAAGCCACATTTAGAGATGGATAAACAGATATGTCTGTCAAAGATGAAGATATCTAATAATCTAATCCAAAGGAAACCCAGGGGTGGGAATATTCTTACTGAGTTTGGGATGTAGCCAATAGCGTGCACCCTGACTTTCCCAGAAACAGAAAATGTGTCGACCCTGTTTAGTGGGATTCTGTGCTTGTATCCCAGCAGGTGAGTACCATTCACTGCCACCTGTGGGTGAAGACAAATATATTAGAACCCCTTTTTTTCCATAAATTAAATTAGTATGTGCTTTTGCTGTTTTTTTTTTCTTTAGGTCCAACACAGGCTCATCGATGCTTAACAGCATGGGTTCTCTGACCTTAAAGACATCCTCATGCACCAGGATGATGGTCTCGAAGGGGGCTCCGCGTTTGTAGGGCAGCTGATGGAGCGTCTCCTCTTTGCCCCAGCTCTCCTGCAGCAGGGAGTTACATACCACACAGGGCGAGCCTTTGAAGCGAGGGCTGAAGTGGAGGGCAACATCAGAGCGCGGCTTGGTGCTGCAGCCGCTCGACAAGTCGATCTGAAACCTGCAGAAGGGGTGCGCACACAGAGGCTAGATCGAAGACGGGGCAAAGTGAGCAACTGCCCCAAAGTCCTAGACCCCCAGAAGCTCCTGGTTTTTACTGCGTGTCATGAGGTTTTCATGGTCTCATTATGTTGTTAGGGAATTTGCACCACTTAAGTACAATATCAGCAGTGGCAGGTGCTGCATCTTGTGACCCTGTCTTGTATAGAGATATAAAAATGTAGTTTTAAGACTTTAATCATTTAAATTCGACCCAAAAATAAATAAATAATGATTTAAAGAGCTTAAAAGTTCCAATAAGTCATAGCTGAGCTAAAATTTAACTTTTATCTTTTTAAATTCCTTTAATAGCCTTATCTCTGAGTGGAAATGTATTTTGGACAAAGCTGATAATTTGGTAACACAGTGACTTTCATAATTCCACTGTGTCCATAGAAATAGGTTGGGAGTTCCCAAAGACCCCGCCTTGAGAACGGGCCAAAGGTGCCGCAAGATTTGATCATTTCAATTTGTTATTGAATATAATATTTTTACAGGTCTTTACATTTCACCCTCTCATATCAGATATCCATGGTGTCATTTTTAGCTGATAAGGTTGCTGGTGTGTAGGTGTTGGTGTAGGTGGGTATGGAAAAGAAAATCACTGTGGTTTAAAAGTTTGGCAACCTCTGAAGTAGACTAGACGAGACAACATTTTGAAGTTTTTCCTGATTAAAAAAAAAAAAAATGAAGTGCTTTTACTAAGCTTACTAATCAAATCTTAGACACATTCATATCTCTTCTGTTCATTTTCTCGTCTAATTAAATCTTACCTGTCAGCATCTGGGGGCACAGTGCCCTGGATGATGATGATCTCCCCAGGGTGCAGGCCTCCAGGTATGGGCCCTGTGTATGGGATCACCTGAGGTGGAGAGCTGACGTTAAAGCACTGGATACCTGCAGTCTGTCAACAACTGATGGTATGCTGTCTAAAATGAGGGAGCTGTAATCAAACGCCTCTGTGCTTCATTCATTGTGTAGAATATGCACTGGCTCGTCCTGTGTGCAGGCCCTGTCTCGACAAATGCTTAACAACACCACGACTTGCACATAGTTTTTAGCTGTATTATAAGCTACATGAGGGTCTAATGATTATTGAATGATGGCATCAGAAGGCTGATGTAGATAATAATAATAGTAACAACAACAATTATTATTATTATTATCATTATTATAAGCCTCTTACCGGATTCAGGACAGTGTGTCTCGCATTTGCCACAGACATCGAGCTTCTTGTGTCAGACTACAACATGCAGCTGTGCCGAAAGACAACAGGGTGTGTGTGGTATCTGCGGTAAATAAACCCGGTTTGTAGCTCTCCTGCGCTACACAGGGACGATGGCAGTGGGCATCTTCTCTCCATCAGAGCTAAGCCCCCGCTCGCGCATGCGCAAATCCTACCATGTGACCAGTCCCGGACGCAGAGCGAGAAGGGAGGCCTCCTCCACTCACTCCACTCTCTTACACTGATTTCCCTGTCAAACCTTAAATCTTACCACCAGCAAGAGCAAAAGAAAAATCAGTTATTAAATCGACCACCAGCATTTACCAGGTTAATATCCCGTTCCCAAATGTGACCAGTGCTGATTATATACTATTATATACTAATTGAATTTTAGAAGAGCAGGCTGGCCTGTTCAATAGTTCAACAACAATCACAGAGATATGAAACTTAATAACTTTTTGTGTGTGTGAACGTCAATGGTGAAGACATTTTATCATCACCTTAGCAGCAGATTTTCTTTTTCTTCTTCTTTTCTGCCTCTGATGTTCCAGTCACAGCGATGTCTTTCAGAAAGGCCTGCTTGGGTTTTGTTTCCTGCTCTGCAGTTACACGCCTTTGTTTACGTGGAGGGTTTGACTCTTTTCCCCGTGATTGTCACACAGTTTCTCTCCCTTATCAGTATGATACACATGTATGGAAGATAACAGTACTCCTCAGAGCAGCATCAGTAGCCCAATAAAATCTTTTTCATCATGACACATGATGTTTTTCTCTCAAGTTCAGGGCGATGCTGGACAGTCATTGTTTGCTGATGATGGAGCTTTGTGGAAGACAGGAAAGAATATCAACCATATTATTGAAAAAAAAATCAGTTAATGTAAAAAAAAAAAACTGGCTTATTCATGGGGATTCAAGTTTTCAGTAACCAAAAACGTAATGTCCATTAGAAAGGGAGGTTGTTGATTCACACATAAAGATGTGGGTTGTTTTGTTTGTTTGTATTTTAACTCTCCAACATTGTAGGTGATAGTAATGCACCTTAACGCTGGCTGCCACCTGCCAAAAATGGAAAATGGAATACAAACTTAGAGAGAATGAAAGTTTAACTAAAATCAAGCAATCATAAACATAAATGCAGCATTTGTCCAGTGCAGGCTCTGCTTTGACACATTTATATTGAAACTAAGGAAAATTGTGATGATGTTTGAATTGTGATGATGCAGCCACCTGCCCTCTGATTGGACTTTGCTTTGTGACTGGATTGGATTCATTGTCCAGTCAGCTTCAGGTGTGAAGACAGGGTCAACGTTTTCTGCTTTGTATCTGTAAACAGATGTTCACCTTCTTTTATCGCAGCATCTTTGTGTAACCTCAACACTCATTTTTCCCACAGATTTTATTCACACGGTCTCTCTGTCTCTTTTTCAAACACAGATCTGTTCTACACAGAGTGAAAACGAAATGAATTGAATTGAATAATAGTCGTGACTCAGCATCTCAGAAATGTTATGTACTTGAGCTCACCTGGGTGAAGTGGACATTAGCGCCTCTGTGGCGCCCTCTAGTGGTCAGGTTCTTCTAAGTTTCGTTTCTCATGAACAGACAGTCCTATAATAAGCACAGGCGGGTCAGAGCTGCTCAAACTAGTGATGGGAATTCTTATGGCTCGGCTCACTAAAAAGAGCCGGCTCTTTCGGCTCCCAAGTGGCTCCACAGATTTTTTCGTTTCTTAAATGAATTTATTACCAAAATAATGTCAAATTATGTGTAAAATGAATTATTAATGTGCAAAACATACACGTTATTTATATGGCTTATTGTATTTAGATGTATATCCATGTAATTGAAATGCATCCAAATTTTACTGCGTTTCCTGCGATCACTCATTTTCTGTTGTCTCTGTAGGGACTGCTCTCTCTCTCCCTCCCTCCCTCTCTCCGTCTGTCTGTGTCTCTCTCTCTTTCTCTGTGTCCCCCCCCCCCTCTCTCTCTCCCCCGCCCCTCCCCCTCCTGCTCAGTGCGGACACACCTCGCATCAGGTAGAGGCTCCGGCTCCCATCGTTCACTTCAAAGAGTCGGCTCTAAGAGCCGTTTCGTTCGCGACCGACACATCATTACCATAATGACAGATATATATATATTTTTTAAACCGGATAAATCGGTTATCTTGGCACCAGTGGTCGAAGTACCCGCAGGAGACGGGTTCCGCTTCATTACCGTAACGAGTGTTACATCATTAGTTCACAAGGCAAACCGGGAAACGCTGTGCGAGATCAAGAGTCTGAGGAAGTGAAACTGAAGTGAAAGCATAGTGCACGCGACGTGCTTTGCTACCGTGTGTAGTGAGTTCGTTTTTACAGTTTATATAACCAAAACTTAATTTAAAAGAAAAACAAAGACTTACCGAATCTCTACATTTCACCTTAACGTATTTAAAGCACTCCTCTTACACTCCAAAAAGTTTCGAAAAAAAAAAAAAGTTTCTTATGGTCCACCGATACTTTTCCTACGGTGAATTTCCACACCGTAAAAGTTCACTCCGGACGGCCGAAAGAAATCCGTTATCCGTAAAACGTTCATGTGTCCGAAGCAGGGAAACGGGGAAGAAATTCGAAATTTTCCTCAACGATAACAAATCACGCTGAAGTCGTTTTTCCTCCTGTGGTGAGCGGCAACTGATCCCCAGTACTTCAGCTGCTCAGGATGAAGGGGGCACGCGACCGGAGCGTTTTATATGACTTTCAGCGTGACCTCTGATTCGTGGATTTTTCTTTTTTTTTCTCGAAGGCGTGTCTCTTATTGGATAAGGCGCAGGAAGACTACTCTGACATAATCTCATAATAGGTAAAGTTTTACCTGTGTATATGGCTTTAGTCAAAGGAATATTCAGGAAAATCGTTAAAGCAGTCAGTCAGTAATTAAACATCAAAGTACATGCAGACATGATTCCACATTGATAATGATTTCTCACGCGTTTGTGAATGCATGTTCATAGAGTGTAACTATGGTATTATTTCAGGTTACAGCATGTCTCTGTGGTCACATTCATTTCCCACTAGTGATGGGAATTCCGAGATTTTCTCAGTTTCTTTCTTTCTTAAATTAATTTATTACCAAAATAATGTAAAATTATGTGTACAATTACTACTGTACAAAACATATACCATATTAAATGTTTATTATTTATATGGCTTATTGTATTAAGATGTATATCGATGTAATTGAACTGCATCCAAATTTTACTGCGTTTCCTGCTGTCACTCATTTTCTGTTGTCTCTGTAGCAGCTGCTCTCTCTCTCTCCCTTTCTCTCATGTCTCCCTGTGTCTGCAATCCCCCGCTCCCCCCCTTCCTGCTCATTGTGGACGCACCTCACATCAGGTAGAGGCTCTGGCTCCCAGACAGGAGTCAGCTCCCATTGTTCACCTCAAAGAGCCGGCTCTAAGAGCCGTTTCCGACACATCACTATCTCCTTCACTACCACCCATATCCGTTGTGCTTGGTCAAGGAATCGAACCAGCTACCCTCCGATCTCCGGGTGGTTCAAAGTCCAAAGACTCACTCTTAACTTGCTGTGGCACAGCCGCCACATGTCAAAAACACAAAACAAACGTCATTACATTAACGCAGAAGTTAACCGTGGTTAACATGAGTTAACAGTGGTTACCAGGCCGGCAGGGCCAGGTGCTGTTAGCATAGAAAACGCTAATACTAGCACTAGCTCGCTAGCTTGGTTAGCGAGGTGCATCCGTAATTCAGATAAACTGTGATATTACCTGTAACTCTAATTGTCTCCACTTTTTTGGTCAGAGCACAAAGCACAAATCAGAGCTGTTGGTACAACTAACTGAAGAACACGCTGTAAGTAAAAAAAAAAAAAAAGTATGAAAACAAGCTAACTAACAAAACAAGAGTTTGTGGAAAATTCCTACTCCATTGACAAATAAAGACAAAAACAGTAATTACACTACAAATGAATCAAATTGCTGTACATGTCAGGGTGATGATAGTGGAGTGGACACAGGCTCAGAGTAGGAAAGCTTGGCTGAACCACACAAGACAATCTGGCAACCAGCGCAGGAAGGACGAGGACTAAATACATCAGGGGGAGAGGAGACAATTACGCACAGGTGAAACACATGAAGGGAGGAAGGGTAATCAGGAGGTGAAGGGAACACACGAGGAGAGTGAAGTCAAGACACCTGGAACAAGAGAAAAAGGCAGAGAAAACCATCCAGTCAGCAAGAGACACCAAAAGAAGAAAATGTGCATCAACACATAGGTACATAGGTATTGCCTCAGACGATAACCTGGAATTGATTGTCCAGGTGGTGAGAAATCCCAGAGGAGGTGTGAAACAAAAGCTAAACAAAACTTTAGATGAAATCATCCGAAAAAAGGGCCGTTGTCTACCCTCCTCGCAGGCTCTTTTTCCCTTTACTGCCTTACAAAAGGTCTCGAGGCAAACTGGTATTCACCCTTTACCATACTTGCGCAGAAATGAAAAATCAGATATCCTCTTGCGAACATGATGACAACGCTAGAGCATTGACGGGCGTGTGGGTCACTGTTGAATTCAACAAGGCTCTGGACTGGGGCTACAGAGTCGCAGAGATTAGCGAGGTGTGGCACTTTCATAGGTGCAGCAATTCCATTTTTATCGAGTATATACACACTTTTCTGAAAGGAAAGTAGGAGGCTTCGGGGTACCGTCCGGAGGCGTGTGATCAGGAAAGCAGGGGAAAGTAAATCAGAGACAAAATGGAAACCAACCCCGCCAGGAGACAGGTGTCTAAACTCTGCCTCAACAGCTTCTGGGGCAAGTTCGCGCACAGAACTAATTTGACTAAAACTGTCCTGGTCAGCAACCCGGAACAGTTTTTCTGCTTCATGTTTTCGGGAGAGAATCAAGTCAAGTACTTTCGGCAGTGACAAAACCGCTATGGTTCAGTGGAACTACCCTGAGCAATGCGTCGTACCTCCAATGATCCAATGATTTTGTCGCCGCCTTCACCACCGCCTATGCCTGTCTCAAGTTGTACATGTACCTGGAATGGTCGGGAGAGAGGGTCCTCTATATGGATACAGACAGCCTGATTTATGCAGTGAAAGAGGGAGAGTCCCCCTTGGAATTGAGGATTGAGGAGGATTTGAGGAATGAGTTGGGAACTGACAGCAAGAATACGCAGCCCCCAGTCCCAAAAGTACACGTACCAAACCAGAAACGGTAAAAAGTTAGTGCTACGCGTCAAGGGTATCACTCAAACTCGAGAGTGCTGCAAGTGAGTCAACTTTGATAGTGTGAAGGAGCTGTTGGAAGGCTATTTGGATGAGTCTAGGGAGGGGAAGGGGGTGATTGAAATCACAACATCAGCACAACATCATTTGGGATAAAAAGAGACTTCTGTTGAAAAATTCTGCATTTCAGAAAAGGTTTAGAGTGGTGTATGACAAAAAACATCTGTTTAGCAATGGAACGAGCCTGCCTTTTGGATATTGAGAGGCACTTAGGATATCAGTTGTGATGGAGGAAGTTGATTTTGAACCTAGACTTACTGTACCTTTTCATGTCTGGTGGTGGGACCCAGCGGTTGTGGGAAAACCTATTTTGTAAAATTTAAAAGATGTTGTGAATGTTGTACCTGAAAATGTGGTGTGGATTTATGCTTATTTTCTTGTATGCGGAACTGCAAAAGATGAATAAAAATTATAATAGGCATATCATCATTTTTATGCATATTTTCCAACTCCGAGCTGTATAAACTTGAATGCTTATTGGATTTAAGCATATCAGGTGTATTTGTGTAATGAGGGAGGTTGTGGCATAATTATTAGGCCCCACAGTAAGTTCAATTCAATTCAATTCAATTTTATTTATATAGCGCCTTCCACTATCAAAATTGTCTCAAAGCGCTTCACAGAGACCCAAGGCAAGGAAAAACTCCCTTGGAAGAAACCTTGAGCAGAACCTGGCTCATATGAGGGACCCTCCTGCCGAGGGCCGGGCTGGGTGAAAGGAGGAAAAGGAGGAAGACAGAAAGGCTGGGAATAGAGGAGAG
>JBBMJY010000009.1:14271305-14295900 GCA_037833715.1 Toxotes lorentzi | reverse complement strand
AGAAAGAAAGAAAGAAAGAAAGAAAGAAAGAAAGAAAGAAAGAAAGAAAGAAAGAAAGAAAGAAAGAAAGAAGGAAAAAGCATTTTGGCTTATAATACTCCATGACAAGATGAAAATGGACAGGATTGTCTGTGAACCATTTTTAGCTGTATCATGTTCTTATTACAGTTGTATCCTTGCTTCTTGAATGATGCTTTAAATGTAGTGTCATACACATGAAATAAAAATTTTGTTTAGGTAATTCAAATTCATCGCGGTACAGAAAAGGTGTTTTGCAGCTGTTATCATTAGGTGAAGAGAATGCGGTGCATGTCTGTGCTGTAAATCTTCAGTGGGTTCCAGTTTGGTTACAAATGGTCGACAGCACCCATCCCAGTGTTCCTCCAGCAGCAGCTGCTGTTCCGGTGGCAGTACCTGACAGACCAGCCATGCCTGCAGAGTGATTACATTATATCATACTGCGTTTGAGGATTCACAACAGACCATCAGCTGTTACACTTGTCTGTTTGTAAGTGTAACTTTTGTTCCAAAGGCTAAAAAAAAATGACTTCGGTGCATCTTCAGAGAATGAATTTTTTTTTCCTCCATTTAATCTATTTTGGAGCAAACTCTCCTCACCAGCTGAAATCTGTAGAGACTTCTAATACCTCCCATCACTATTAGCAGCACGTGTTACATGTTAATGCTTTAATTCACTTTAATTCACTCATTGAGCCTTCACTTATAAAGGGATGTCTAATAAGGGAGAGACAGGAAACTGTGTTTTTTGAAGACAGTCATTTTTACTTCAGTCTTGAAACAGAAAAGCTCCATTTCACGACAGTCCAGAGGTCTCATTTGGTCTCACATTTACCCGGATTTCACAAGTTTGGTCTGTTTCAATACCAACTTGCTTCACATTCATACACAGCAGAACAACAATACCAACAACAAACTTAAATGACGATACAAGACAGACAGGCAGGCAACAGCAAGTCAGACAATGAACTTTGGGCACTTTAGGTACAAGTAGCAGAAATGAAAAATTTCACACAAATGGATGACAATAAATGCTAAATGTGTTAAAACTTATCTTTATTGTCTCGCACAAAAAGAAATGTAAATAAATACAAAGTCAAATATTCCAACTTTACCAATATTTTTGCAATAATTTGCAATTTTTAAATACATTCACATACACTGATCAAACAACCACATGTACAACATACATTTACCAACAACGTGCAAAACTGACAAAAAATTAAAACAAGAACCAAAGAAAGAAAAAAAATGTATATAACCACAGTGAGATAAAAGGCACCGGTTTTAAAAACGCTTAAACACAAACAAGCGGATTCTGCATAAAGTGACTGATTGCATGTCTTCAGTGCAGCTGTGTGGCACAAGTTAGCACATCCAGGCTGCATTCAGACTCCCTCTTTATCAAAAATATTCCTTAGTCAGTTAGTTAGTTTTCCTCAGTAACCTGACATCTAAATAAACAGTTCAGAAGTTGTTTTTGTTTTTTAATTTTGTTTGATTAAATTAAATTTACTTCAATTCAGCATCTTTTGTCTTTTGATTATGCGATGTGTGTGTAAATGTGGGGAAAAATAGGGGGAAAAAAAATCTATCAACAGAAAATAATACAGGAATCTGAGGTAAATTTCCTACTGCAAATAGAAATTTTGCAGTCTTCATAAAGGATTTGTAACTAAGTTGTAACTAATTTATCAATGGTTAATAAATAATTTAGTGACTAATTTCTTTGGCAGGGGCTTATCCTTCATCTGTCATAATTCTGTAAAGCTTCAGTAAATGACTTATGATTTATTAACATTTACCAAAGCTATTACTTACTATTGGTTATGCAGGATTCCTTATTCCTCTTTAGAATTTAGTACCACTTTATGAACTATGATTGTTAAAACCAGTGGATGAAATAACCTTCGGACTTCTGATTGAAATGTCATAAACTGTCAATGAAATAAATTATTTGATTTATACAATGACATGACATTATCATATAATATACTGGTCATATTGCACTCCCTGTTTCAGGACGTTATCATAGTTCTTAATACTTTGCCAGTAGTTATAACATGCTGAAAGCCAAAACTTTGTCTCTTCAGTCTCGTCCCTTTGCACCATGATATCCAGGCTACTTGGGTGCTGAAGAAGTCTCTTTGACCATTACTGCTTTCTTGGTAAATCTCTGAGCTATCCCATAGGGCACGTGGCACGCCACTGTCCCCATTTCTGCTGCCCCCTCCACATGAAACATCTGGTCATCAAAGAAAATATGCGGTCTGATCTTCTCCAGCATAGGGCCCTTGGGTGCCCCTGCCAGAAAGAGAGCCTCATCAATCTCCAGACCCCATGAGCGCAGAGTTTTTAGGGCTCTGGTACCAGAACTGGCTGCACTGCGAGCCGTCACCAGGTAGGTCCGGATGGGGCAGTCCATGCGCTGGCCTTTGGCATAAAACTTCTTTTGCAGCTTTCCTAAAGCTTCCAGGAAGCCCTTCAATGGCCCCTGCAGAAAGACGGAAGGGTGCAAGGAGTAAGCCTACAGTGTCCGTTTTGTATTTTCTACATGTGCATGCTGTTTATAACACATAAGAATACAGACTGAAAGAAACAAGCTGTGTTCTGTATGCAGAGATTACGAACTGTTCTTTTTTTTGGGAGGGGGGTTTAATCATTAACATCTTACTTTCATAGTGTTGGACATCATTTCTTTCATGATCATCTGAACCTTCTGTTGTACACATTGATTACAGTTCACAGACCAGCCTCTCTTTTCATCTTTAACCAACTGTACTTCATGTGATGACATTCCAGATGTTTTGACTTCTTAACTTTAATTCAAAATTGAAGAAGTTCTCCTAACCTTTATTCACAGTCCTTTTTTGAACAACTCTTTACCCGCCCTGTCGAACTTTGTTGTAAAGATGACACTTTGACATTATCAAATGCACATCATTTCCCATTGCAGTGAGATACTGATCATTGTCAATATGTGAATACTGTACATGGTCCAGGGGCTTATTCTCGTGGGCCTTCTCATGCTCAAAGAACTTGTCCAGTCCGTGAGCCTTGTAAATGCGCTCAGACTCATCAGAGAAGAGGACGGCGTCACCGTCAAAAGCAACACGCAGCTGAGTCTCCGACACTTCCTTCATCTTCTCCGGGGTGAACATGGTGGCTGCTGCTATACCTGGTTCACGCACAGTATTACACACACACACACACACACGGTCACACATTTTGTACTGTGTATAGAGTTGAAATCTTATCTGCTGAAGTTACTGCTGAAAATTAGGTGACTAACTTTTGCCTTCAAGTATTTCAACTAATTTCAGTAACATGTAGCTTCTCTCTCTAGGCACTGACCTTCCTCCAAAGCTTCTCGAACCTTGACTGGGTCAGCAGACAGGTAAAGGTTGGTGTGGTAGGCCTTCAAGTAGCCTATGGGGCTGTTTCCTCCAGTCATACAGAAGCGCTCGATGAACAACTCTGCAGAGACAAGGATTCAAAAGCTCAGTGAACAATAAATGTCCATAAAACAGAACATACTGTATGCAAGATAATCAAACATCTTGGGAAGATGTTTATATGAATTACTGATGTTACTTATGGTTTCATTTTACAGTCTGTCCATCCCCTTCCTGAGAAAATGACAAGGAAAGTTAAACAATGTTAAAATGAAAAAATGTCACAGTTCTGGTAAATAAAAATAAAATACCAGAAATCCTTACAACTCCAGAAGGTTCACATTTCTGCTATTTCAGCAAATGACATCAATAAATAAGAATCAGGGACAGCTGAGGGTCAAACTACCTGTTCTGATTCTGATCATCAAATAGTGCAGGCTGGCACAGGGCAGGGAGGAGGATTAGCGAACCTTGGAGTGACATGAAAGGAGGGAGCTGTGCTGATTTTTCACTCCCAGCACTTAGCCCTAAGGGATGCATCCCAGTCTTTCACATGGATCATGAGAAAAATCCCACCATAACCATTGGCAGTTCAAGTGCATCCACAGGGATGAGAGCGACCCCGCAAACTGAGCGGAAGTCTGTCGACAAGGAAGGCTTCACAAAGGAAATAAACAAAATGGCTTCTGAAGAACGGCAAAGCAGAACAAGGGACCAAGAGACAGAACAGGAGATTCTTAGATTACAGCCAGTTCCTTTCTTTTCCTCTTTCTCTCTGTTTATCTCTTTCTATTTCTCCCTCTCTCTGAGTGAACAGAGGATTCTGTGATGTCTTGAGAAGGCTTCATGTACTCACTTGCATGTCTGTGTGACCTGAGGAGGAACACTGGGTCATAAAGTCACTCACAGTGTGGGAATCAAGAGGAACCAGCTCTGGAAAGCAGCTAGATAATCGACAGAGTGACGGCACATCACCAGGGTCCACCCTGCTGACTAGACATGCATGAACTGTTCATTTACCCTCGTGCATGAAAAGAAAAACTGTAGTGATGGCTTGATATCAGCCACTCAGTTGGTCAGCAAATAGAGGAAGAAGCTGGTGCCATTTCAACATTCTTACATAAACCTCTAATAAATTTTTTAGTGAATCAAAATTCTTTAACAGTGATTGATAAGCATGTACATGATCAATTTCTAGCAAATCATACTTTGAAAAGGGATATGAGTTGTAAGTAGCCTGCCATCACATGACATTAGTCATGTGATGGCAGGTGGAAGCTTAATGGGGACAGGTTATAACTCTCTGATTAGACAGGTGATTGATAAAGGGTCAGTAGTTTCTGTCATTATAATAAGCCATCAGATCTTCTTCAGTTTATCTAAGAAATGAAAAAATCACCAAATTTGGTAACACTTCAATGAACAGCTATGACATGTTAATACATTGTTAATAAACTGATTTTGCTTCAAATGCTCTTTATCCCTTTTCCACATGTGTGGGGTTTGAAAATGTCCAACATTTGGCACCCCCTAGTGGTATTATCAAAAACACATTGTGACAGCTAATGGGAGAAAGTGACACTGACACTACAACCGGACCTTCTTTGTCATGATCATAATAATAAACACGTGGTTAAAGTTATGAAAAGGTCACGGTTACCATGCACAACAATGACTGTTGGTTTGAAGCAAACAGTGGTTTCCGGTGTCAAGTCTTCTCAACTCATTCATCCACCACAACCTCCTCCTAATGCAGACTTCATCACTCTTCATACTACATCACCTGAGTGAACAGTAAAACGACTATCAATTATAAGAAGCTGCGTGCACGGACAATCTATAGGGTTGTTTTTTTAGGGAAGGAAGGTCTCAACCAAAAACTTTGAAAGACACCACAGCCATATTTAAATTCATTTTTTCATGCTTTAAAGGACAAGCTGAAAAGATAAAGCAAGTGCTGCTGGAGGATGGACACAAAACAAGAGGACACTTCATACCTATGCCTTAATAGAAAGTTTTTATCTTTCATGTGTAGTAGTAACTCACGGTGATGGTTGATGGTATTGATGAGTCTTAGGCCAACGTATGCATGGTTGTTGGTCATGAGCACGACATCAAAGAGCTCCTCACTGTCAGTGTAAAGCTCCCTCAGTCGAGTGTTCACAGCCTCCAGAGCCTGGGAACAAAATCAAACACGATCTGAGTTATTTAAAAAATAAATGAAAAAAGATAATACTGTATCATTGCAGTGTGGATGGAAGTGTGTGTGAGTGTGTGAGTGGGCTGATGTTTTATGCTTATTACTCATCCACCGCCCCCAGAGACACGAGCCAACACATAACACTGACACTGTGTGTGTGTGTGGGTGTGTGTGTGTGTGTGTGTGTGTGTGTGTGTGTGTGTGTGTGTGTGTGCCTGTGTATGTTTGTCTCAGCCTCTCTCTAGGCTCTGACCTTGACAAAGGAGAAGGCAGGTCCAGGGCTGAAAGGCTCTGTCTCGTGCTCCACCTGATACTTGATGTAATCTTCCATGCCTTGCTGTTCGTAGATCTGCTGCTCCCTCTCCATGTTGAAGAGGACTCGAGCTGACACGGCGATGGTGATTGCGTTCTCCGGCTTGGGCTGGAGGATAAGAGGTTAAAGACATTTCATTTACATGTATCTTCACCTTGCACAGGACTGGTTCTCTTTCTTTTTAACCATGTTCAGAGTTGTAACTTTTCCAGCCGCAGGGACACAGAACATTGTTTGTATTCTGAGCAGTAGTATGAGAGTGCCGAGAAAACTATTTGCTGACTCTGACAGTTCCTTTTAGACAGGAACATTTTAATAAAGGCTTTATTGCCAATGCAATAAAGTTGGTAAACTGGGTGAGCTGATGTGTCACAATAGAAGTGACAGTGTGATATGAAACACTGTCCTCTGCGAGACTCTGATAGTGCAGGCCCACATACCAGAAAAGTTGATACCTGTTAACTCTTTGGAGTCAGGGGACAGCAAACAGCAGTTAGGTTTTAATAGCTTGTGACTGGGTTGAACTTGTAGATATTACTGAAGATTAGCTAAAATTTAAAAACACAAAAACTGTAAGTTATTTCAACCTGAAACCT
Organism: Toxotes lorentzi; assembly: GCA_037833715.1. NCBI lineage: Eukaryota > Metazoa > Chordata > Actinopteri > Toxotidae > Toxotes > Toxotes lorentzi. Next base: position 14,289,378 of record JBBMJY010000009.1, on the reverse strand, counting down.
GGGGAGACTGTGTGTACAGGATGAAAACCACTTACACTACAAAACAATCAACTTATGACATGTTTGTGCCAGACTTACAACCAAGACAATTCCCTGCATCCTGCAAATGTTTGATGTTGTAGTTGTTGTATCTGTTCTTGTATTTTGCTGCAGCCTTCCAGGTGAAAAATCCAAACGAGGCCGCCCCTGAAAAACTATTCACCTGATCTGAAATCAGACTCCTCTATCTGTTGCCCAGTTTCCAGCTGAAACAATATCTTGCTGATCCTCTGTATCCTGTTTCACTCAGCTACAGCTCTCTCTTGAACTTTCTTTTCGGTTACCTGAAGGCTTCAAATGATGAAGCAGTCCCTAGTAAACCTAGAAATGACCCTCTTGCTATTTATAAAAGGGCTAGACTGTGATAAGGTTAAGAGGTCAGTGTGTCTGTCTTCTCTCAGCTGTCATTCATCATGTGACATAAGTCTTAGTCACTGTAAAATATGCAGCCTCAAGGAATAAACACTAGTGTGTCTTGGCAGGCTTTAAGAGCAACACAAATCAGCTCAAAGGTAATGATGATGATATTTAACTTCATAGTTCACTTGTAATACATGCGATATGCGTCATCTTTCCTGTCAGCTACTCAGACACTGTTCAAAGACATGGAAACTTATAGAAACTTGTAAAAGGATGCAGCATAAGGAAGGCTGTAAAGAAACTCACTGGTTTAGGTTTCCTGGTGGGGGTGGAGGGCTTCAAAACCATCCTAGCATCTTCCCAGGGGGCTCGACTGCTGCTGCTGCTGCTGCTATTTCTGGTCAAGTCCTGCCTACTGATGGTCGGAGTTTGACCACTGTTAAGACTCATCATACCTCTTCAGCTCACCTCTCGCTTTCTCAGGTCCACACTGAGCCGCAGTGTGTCCCCCGATGGCTCTCTTTTATCGTCTCTATCTCTCTCTCTCTGTCTCCCTCTCTGTCTCTTTGGCAGGAGTTCCCCAAGTCCTAACTCGCTCTTGCGCATTCACAATTTGAATTCAGCCTTGGTGCACTCAGGAGATGAGATCAATATGACCACAGCTGCAGAAGCACTCAGCTAAATGCTCTAAAAGAAAAAGACCAGTGCAGGAGTGAGATGCTGCAGAATAAAAGAGAGATTCAGGAAAAAAATGAATTCAAGCTATTTTCTCTGGCATCACTCATGTTATATTCCTTGTTCAGCTCCTCTGTGCTTGCCTTTCTGTGTGTTCCTCTCCCTCACACAGACTCCTGACTTCAAGCCATTTTGCATCCTCCCCCTTTTTAACCCTTTCGGTGTGTAATTCCCTGGAGCAGCGGCAGTGCATGTCATTTTAATCTATCTGACAACTGGTTGTTGCACCCTATTGGAAGAGCAGGCCGGTGTGTCAAAGCACCGCTGTGTCATGATGCTTGAAATGTGTTCATGCTTCAGTTGTCCTGATAGAGAGATGGAGCTTGATATCTTTGAACACAGAAGAATTTCTGTTTTATCTTACAGTGCACTGACAGATCATTTAAAGTGAAGAGGTTGTTACTATTTTTATTTTAGATGTTATTACCAAAGCAGGATTTTATCCCATGTGCTCTTAACTACCTATCATTCATTACATGTAATATTCCTGCTCAGCAGTGTGGGAAATGAAGTCCATCCTAGGTCATTTGCTTCCCGCTGCGCATCTAATGATCATTTCTTCTTGCCGCTTCCTCTTGTAAACCCCTGCAGGATCTTCCCATGGATTGAAATACGAGGCAGCAGTCCCAGTTGCCAGGCAACGGCCAGGGAGTTCAGACCAGCTGGGACTCTCACGTCTAGGATCTGATTGGCTGTGGGGACACCAGACTGCATATATAGCTGGCCAAATATGGCATCAATCAGAGAAACAGACAGGTGATGCAGGGAACAAAGATGAAAATGTGTGTTTTGCTTTGAAGAGCATAAATGCATTATTAATAATATTAGCTATCCTTTAATCGTGACAAACAGGTCATTTACCAGCTACAGATGGTTTCTGGGAAGACGTCACTGAGCAGCCAGCTTTGCAGGGACTGAAGGAACAAAAGGATAATAGAGACACAGCCTGACAGGAAACATGCTGGACACAGCTGCATCCATTACAGCCATCATCTTTATTTAACTGTCAGCATTACAAAGGCAGCAAACACTGACTCTTGACACCTAACGCGGCAATGTACAGTATGTAAAAATTCGCTAAGATCACTGGAGATCAACATAAATTTAAATTTGTATTATTGCCTCCTCTACTTTCTGAGAGCTTCCATACAAATTTTTATCACAATACAAAACAGCAGGGGTCAATTAAGCCTATCTGTCCAGTAATTCTAAGTGCCATTTGCAATTGTGCCAACCTGACCAGCTAATTGTGTCTGGCTGTGACCACACACTCTCCTCCAGGCTCTCCAAAGACCAGATGCAAAGAGCTTTTATTGATTAACAGCTGAAGGATTATGTGTCTTTTATTCTCTGTAACCTTAGAAACTGTAAATGCATCCAATTGATTTTCTCTCTTATATATTAATATTGTATTCAGATCTATTAGACATGATTAAAAATTAAACTCGAATAGGGTGACCCAACAGTGATATTGGTATTGGAGCAAGTCTGAGATTTTTTTTTTTCAGCACATATGATTTAATTTTGATAAACACTTCCTAGTTGAAATTCTTCATAATTTAGGGTCTCTCAGCAGCGTGGAGGGTAATGAAAGCTGCCTCAGTCATTCCCTGCATTTCATGCTCACAGCCACTAGAGCGTAGTAAAGGATAAGCAAGCCCCTCAGCTGTCCAGTGTGTTCCTGAATACTGAGCTGCCTCATTCATTCCTCGGGGCGTAGTAGACAAAGAGGATGTGAAAGAGAAACTCTGCTTGTTTCAGAGAGGAAGTTGATTTGAGACCCTGAATATTTTTTTAATTTTTAAATACTTAAATTTCAGAATTGTAGCTGTCTTGTCTGCAGGGCCTCTCAGAGTCTGTGGTAACTAATATCTATTATTGTGACCTAAAACATGTGGGTTTAGTAGAATAAATCAAATGTTTTCGAAGTTTATTAGAGAATGAAAAATATTCTGTCATAAAAGAAAGGTTGGTAAAATCTGACAACATAAAGCTCAACATTACATAGAGTTACTACACTTCCTGCTTGAGTTGATAGAACAGCTAAAACAGAACATTATTTTTAATCTATTTCGTGGATGTGAATATGAAGTAAAGACTACATGTTCTGGTGTATCTGCGATACACTTACCACTTATGTGGCTAAGCCCTTGGCTTACACTTGTGTCTGCCTTTGTGTGCTAGTCTGCAGCTCTGAGGGGGTTAACAGGACATGGAGACAGTTGGGCCGCACCCACTGAGCTGATTTGAATAATGCCGGCATTTGGCGCGAGGCTGAGAGGAGCCAGCCTTTCTTCTTACCGGCTGTGACACCACTCCCCTCCCCGGGCACCCCGGAGTGGCGGGAAATGCTAGAGAGAGACACACACAGAAATAGAGCAAAAGAGGGAGAGGGGGACTGCACTGGCTAGACTCAAGGAGGTTTTGTACACCTACTCTATACCTGCAGTTGCCCTGGAAACGTGTCAGATACATAATGTACCTTGGAAAAGGGTCAGAAAGAAAGAGAGCAGGAAGAAAAATCACCCCTCCCTCCCCCCGCCTGTTTTGGCGCGAGACGGACAGAGAGATAATACTCTCAGTGGTAGACTGTGGGTGGAGACAAAAGCAGGCATGAGTGGAGCAGGCCAGAACAAAGAGGGTAACAGCCTGGACTACCCCTGTACCCCTTATCAGGCCCCACCCCCACCAAACACACAGCCTGAGGGCTTGAGGCAAGGTGGATTGCTATTATAACCTTAATCAGTCCTTCAAAGCGACCACTCAGGCATGTTTGCCACCACCAGATTCTTTGTTCTTACTGGGGTTCTTACTTGGTTTTGGTTTGAACCCTTCCTCAATTTCTATGCATTAAACAGACATATCTTGTTATCACTAACAAATAGAAGCCCTTCTTCCTTAGGCAACAGTCTACATTCACCCCACCCCATCACCTAAATCTGTAGCGTAAGTAAGGGGGTGGCAGCTAACTAAGCACTAGCACCTTTTCGTCAGGCAAAATTCGCCTGTCAGAGAGTACAAAGAGCAGAGCAGCGGTTCCTCTCACTTCCTGCCTCCAGTGGGCTGAACACAAAAACAGGAAGTCTGTGCTGCCTGTGTGTTTCCTAGGCCTTATAACAGCCTCTCTCTTGCTCTCTGTTTCACACACACACAGGCCTATAGTGGGGATGAGGAAAGCAGGGCACTGATTATTACATAAGCTCCACAGTGGTGGTCACTCAGGCCCTGAAGACAACAGCAGTCACATTCAGACATAGCGCTGAAAAGAGGGAATTGTAACCACTGCAGGACAAACAGAGGCATCTATACACTATACATTCACCATCTGATAACAGTCTGATAACACACACTGTGTACGTGTGTGTGCCTGGATCTGCAGTGTAGCATTTACATTTATATGGATGCAAATACACTCACACACACTGCAGTAATTGCACAATAAATTGGCTTTTGATGTGTGTGTGTGTGTGTGTAGTTCGGGGGGCGGGTGGGGGGGGGGCTGATTAGTGAACGCCTGACCAAGGGAGAGACAAAGAGTTGGTGGGGTTATATTCCTGGTGGTGGTGGGGCAACTGCTATGAGGTCTGCAGGGGGTTAAAGGGGATAGAGGGGGAGGGGTAATGTTCCTCTGTGAGTAGCTTGGTGGCTGGGGCAAGGCGGTGGGGGGTTGGTGGTGACAGCACTCAATGGGGCTAAATTCAAAAGATGCAGCAAGTGTCCCAACTTAAAATGAAGCACCCTTACACTGCGGAGCCGAACAATGGAACATCTGCTGGCTGACAAAGCTGGCAGTTTGCACCAGTGGCTAAGGTTTAAACTGCTACTCCGTGGATAAAACCCCCGGCAGTAGCAACAAGTTTCAACAAATTTCTGAGCTCATAGACACTTGGCATAAGCTCACTTCCTTTGGCACCTCTGGATAGATTGCACCACTTTATTTTGAAAGCACAGAAAAGTTTTCAAATGTGCTTTCAAATGTAGAGGAAGTGGATTCTGTTTGGCAAGATGCCAAATTCTACGGGTGTCTACGACTATCCCAGTTTTAATTTTGTTTATGGAATGTCCAAGTTATGTCTGAGTGTATATAAATATATATTACATATACCTAGATAGGCCCTTATGTCAGTTTTGAGAAACGTAATCATACTAAATATGTTGCATTTAAGCATCTTATCGAGGTTTTTGATTCCTGTCTGTTGTGTGTGGGGGCTTCTTCCTCCTGACTAGTAATGTAAAAAAGTGTTGTTTTTTAGCATTCAGGGACAGTGCATCAAGTTGTTAACATAATGCTGACACATTATCTGATCAAGCAAACATTTTTTTCTGTACATATCGAGCAGACATGAAGTAAGATTATTATTCATGTGGAATTCTGTTTGTGTCCATCTGCGGAACGTCATTCCAATATCCACCAGCCTTTCAGCACTATTTTGGTCTCCACCAACTCCTGAGAAAAATGTCTGGCTCTTTAGCTGCTAAATGCTTCACTGTGTTTACCGGCTAGGTGGTAACCTCATCTGGTTGCTGTTTAGTGCTGTGTACAGCAGGTTTTTGGAGCTTTTTTTCCAATGAGAGCTGTGAGAGCGAATCTAAAACAGCAAAGCTGCAGGTCTGAAAACCAAAACAATGAACTGAGAGATGCCAAAATGCGCCACAGACCAGAGGGCAACTGCAGAGTCGGACATTCATTTTGTTCATCATTTCAAGCAACTCCTTTCATATAAACACAGAGTCATTTGATCAGTTTATAGCATGAATTTTATTGCCTCTAAAAAATGCCTCTGGGTGGGGGGCTGCCAGGGTGAGAGCAGCAGTTGTCACTGTTGAGGCCCTTTTCCCTCCTCTCTCCTCCTGCTTATCCATTAACCAGCACCATGGTTACATCACACAGCTAAAGCTCCTTCTTACATCTCCAGTGGCCAAAGACCCTATAGAAACAGATTACTCATGTTTGTCTCCATATGTCCCAATACAAAATATGTGTAGCTTTGTTGTAATCATCTTTTGTACAGTATTAGTCATGCATTTCTTTGTTTACCCACTAACTGCTGGACTGTCCATCTTCAGCGTGATTATGTCATAAGCTCAGGTCAGAGAGTTTAGCGCAAGGCACTGACAGCTCACACAGTGCGATGGTATGAAGACCTCCTGATGGGTTCGTTATAATCAGAGCTGTGGTAGTGTCTGGGCCCAGATGGCAGCAGTGTTTACACTAACGGGATTAGGATTAGACAGGCGAGTTGAAAGGCCTGCTCTGCTGACACGACACAGCCCACCTGGCCGTTCACTAACCCTCCTGAATTTTATCTCAGATACTACTGACCTACAACAGACAAAGTAGCTGCTGGCCAAGGAGGGTGAAGGAGGTGCTCATGGTAAGAGGCAACTGCAAAAAAAAAAGTAATTTGTCCTGGACAACAGGTGCTGCACAGGAACTCATGACATTTAGTGTGTTTATTTGGTTTTCAGGCAGACCAATTTGTTGGCTGGCTGAGGTTTAAAGCAAAACACTGGGTTGACACCAGTCAGCCGGGGCCAGATGTATCCAGAAAGAGAGGAACATATACAGCCTGTTCCAATTGAATCATCACTGTTATGTAACACTGGCCTGAGGATGGGGAGGGTGAGTAACGGAGCGGGAGAGAGAGGCCGCGCTCAGAAGACTGACCTAGATCAGCAAATGTTGGAGATACAGTAAGTACCTGAGGGGAGGGCAGGAGCCAGCCGACTGATTCTGAGTGGGACAATCAGAGGGGAGGGGGTATGGAAAGACAGACAGGGAAAGAAGAGAGAGAGGACATGAGGAAAGATGTAGAAACAAGAAAATAGGGAGTAAAAGAATAGGATTTCTTGCATGCCAGCATGTTGATGTGGTTTTTCTGTGGCAGGCTCACAGCCTCATTAGGATCAGATGGACAGTAGCTGCCACAGCCCCGGCTGAGCGCCAGTGACACAACCAGGCTGGAATGTGGGTCAGTAGGCAGAGATATTGAGGACTGCAACCAGGGAAAGTTTCTGCAAGTATTTGTGTGTGTCTGTGGGGTGATGTGAGTGTGGGTCTGTGTGTGTGTGTGTGTGTGTGTGTGTGTGTGTGTGTGTGTGTGTGTGTGTGTGTGTGTGTCCTCACAAGCAGATGTGAGTATGTGCATCTGTTCCCGCTTGTGTTTTTCCTCATCTTCCTTGACCGTCAGCCACTTGACAAATAGAATAAGGGGAAGGGTGTGTGTTGAGTGTTGAGTAAGAAAGGGATGACAGTGAGTCCACTTCTCCTCTGTCCAGCTGACTACAATTCCCACCGAGCATTCAGCTGCCCGAAATTTGCTCCTGAACCAAGCCTCCTAATGGGAGATTATTCGATTCCACTACAGCTCATTCTCACACAGGAGATCATAAGGTTATCCTAAAATAAGCCTGTTTCCCTTCTGCCTGCATTAAATGTCCTATATCCCCTCACATGTAGGTCGGGGATAAGCAGCCAGTTCAACCATGCTCTTAGAATCACAAACCAGTGCAGTATGTTTATGGTCCCTTTCCTCCTCTGCCCCCCTGTGTAAACAAGCTGCACACACGTCATACAAACCAGGCCAGTCAGCATACAACCAGTGAACATGGTGGAAATATTGCTCAATGTGCCTGTGTGTGTGTGTGTATGTGTATGTGTGTGTTTTGGTTTTATGTTAACAGTTGCGAAAGTTTATCCTCCCACTTTCCAGGAACACAGATGCACTTTATGAGTTGCTCAATTAAAGGCCTGTTATCTTAGGTAAGTTGCAGTTCTCACATACTGATTTTTCAAACTGCAGATTTGCACTGGTTTGACCTCGGCGGTGGTTTGCCAGCAAGAAATGCCAGAGTGGCGAGTAGGACTGGAAGTATCTCTTCAGGGCAACCTGCCAAAGATAAGGCGTGTTCATCTGCTTTTGTGTTTTTCTGCAAATGTTTACAGATGGAGCCATTGTTCTGACGTGATGTTGTGACGTGATGAAGTTGTGTGCTGAAGGTAACACATGCACAAACCCACTTACTCTTTGGGAAACAGTTTGTTGCTTACGACACAGCTATACCAGTTACACAGCTCTGAACCACTTAAACACAATTCCAATTAGTCACATAATTTGCCTTTTAATTAACAAAAATATCCAGTGAAAGGATATCCCAGGCATCACTGCACGCTAATGCTGCACGCTAATGCTGCACGCTCTGTTAAGGTCACAATTCTAAGTGGTAGGTGCTCTGTAAAGGCCATCACACATTCCCTGGTGTCAGAGTTAAGAAATGGATAGATTCAAAAAGAAAAGGACAAAGACTGACGGAAACAAATGTGTGAGTGTGCATGAAGACAGAGGATGTGTATAAATCAGAGTAAGAGGCTTCTCTCCACCAAGCCAACTCATCAATTCTCCACAGTCCCACCCTGATTGCACACATCACATACTTCTGTCTGACCACCAGTGAAGCTGTCACATGCTGTCTTTTACCCAAGGAATATGTAGACACTCACACAGCCATGCATGGCTCTCCGCTTACACACACCAGATATAGCGTTTAGTATGGGGAACAGCAACAGGTTGCAGATGTTGTCTGCTTTACAGCAGAAAATAAAAGCAGCTTGCAGATGTGAGAGAGTAGAACACATATGCGCTAAAGGGAGACAGCCACGGAATGAGCATGTGTGTGGAAGTGATCACACATGCACATCAGAACACGCTCTGTGTGGGAGTTGAGGGAACTTGAGAGCAGAAAATCCGGTCTTGCAAGTTAACCGTCAGCGCAGAACAGAGCATCCCAAAAGACAAAGAGATCCTCTTTCCTCATTGTTTCCTTCAGGAAAAAAAACAGTTTTTTTAAACATAGGAGCACCATCACCGGTGTGTGTTTATGGTGAACGTTAGGACAAATGTGGCTGCTACTGAGAACCTCATTCTGACTCTGAGGTCTTTTCGTCCTTTAATTCCAGTCCGAGACGTGAGTTTACCCAAACACCAGCAATATTTTCACTTGTATCCCCAGAAACACACTGTGGTCTAAACCCTTTGCATGTTGGTGTTGGTTAGTTTCATCGTCCTGAAATGAACCGCTGGCTTCAGTAAAAATACACGGATTGGAAAAAATCTTTGAACCTAGACTACATTAACTGAATGACTGACTTATTCTTGTGCTGCATCACTTTAGATGAATTTTGTGGTTGGAAGGTAACAGGAAAAGTATCAGACAGGTTTATCCTATCTGATCCAAGACTTGATATCTGATTATTGCTTTCACTTCCTGAAGTACAAACAGCACAGCAGCTGCAGCTGATGTCAATCTAGGGAGTCACTGCCGTTTGCTGAGACCAGTTTCGTTAACAGAGGTTTGTAGAACCGGATTTGTTTCCGATTCTCTTGATCTCAAGGAAATATGATGACTAAAAAGCACTGAGTAATCATTTATTGTGTGCATATGGGGTAATTTAACTCCCTCAACTGAGCCTCCTGAGACCAAATGCTGATTGTGTAAAGGCAATATTCAACTGTGCCAGAGAACAGTGCCCTCAGGGCTGAAAATGGGGCCCAGAGAATGAACTTGGGTAAGTGAAACAACAACCAATCCCAGCCACAACAAAGGTCAGCAAGGTGCGAGGCGGTTGGAGTTTGGGGTGTGCCTGGCTCGTCTGTCAGGCTCTACTTGAACCAAATGGTTGCTCTGAGTTTATTAAACAAATGACTGGAGCTCAAACCTGAGTCATACAGACTTGCAGAGACAGGGCATTGATAGGGCAGCAATATCACACAGGAACACATGTCCAGGAATTTACATCATGTCAGACCTTTAGTTCAGTTTTAGACAGAATCACAGAGAAAGGGAGGAGACATCCTGCTCACATTTGGGCTCATGTTGCCCAATCAAGGCCTGGCAGGGTCAAAATGTTTTTTCAGTTCAATAACTTTTGGATTTTCAGGCCAGGGTAAGGATAGTCTCCATTTATTGTTCCTTTAAACCTAAGCCCTTAATCTATCAATGAGAGTAGCTTTCTAGGGGGACCACAGCTGCATGCAAGGGGTCTAACTATCGACAAAGGGTGGTAGCAGGCACATCACACAATAAATACAGGCCTCACGAAAGGGGAAAAGAGGGTAGGGTCGTCCACTAACGTAGAAATGTTTGCGATATTTTCACTTATTCCATTTCACGGTGTTAACCTAACACAACGCTGCACTCGGACCGCATACCTGAGTGAATAGCTGCACTGAAACCAAGAAGCAGTTCACACAACCTGTCTCCAAACCCAGGGGACTGTTCTAAAGATACCGATTGTATGTATGTGTGTGTGAGTGTAACCTACTTCAGAGCACATCAGGTGCCCAGCATGCAGCAGCCACTGCAGAGGGGAGGACCCACAACGGTATCACACGCACTCTCGTCAAGGGCAAGTCTCAAGGACAAGCTCAGTCTAACCTTGTGTAGACCAGCAGCTGGGTTCACAAGACGTGCTTGTTTAATTGACACGTAGCACAAAGTGAGAAAGAGCGGGAACATTAAGCAGTTGGTCCATTTTTTTTTAATGATCTGCTCTCATTTACAGCTGATTTACATGTGATAGTGGGTTTTGTGCACAGCAGCATGTGGTGCATACTACCCACGCACTCAGTGTGAGGCAAGATAAATCTGTGTCATTTGTTTTTTCCGCCTCAAACATTTAAAAAAAAAAAAAAAAAAGGTTAGACTTTGGTGCAAGTTTGCTTTAGGTTGCCATAGAAACCGTTACAAGTTGCAGGGTCATTTTGAGATGAGCAGAAATTCAATTTGATGTCAAGGTCAAAATGTTCTGATATTCATTTTTATAGAGGAACAGAGTAACTTGTATCCAGCAGTAGCAGTGTACAGCATTGTGCAGTATTTGAATAAAGAACAAGGACTTCAGGTTTGTATGCAAACATGGTATAAAAATTTAATGTTGCCGTTGATGTTAACATGCTTTAAAAAAAAAAAAAAAAAAAAAATCAACCAAAAATCAGGAGAAGCATTGAAATCACAAAGTGACGTGTGAATATAAAGTACAGCAGTGCTACTTATTTATTTTTTGTCCATTTTCTTCTTTTCTTAACAAAATAGAGGCTCCTCCGTGCCTGGTGGCACGCCATACAGAGGAGCAATAGCCGGTGACAACTCTTGAATTTATCTCCTCCACCAGGAGCGATAAACTATTTACAGAACAATTTGTACATCGGATAATCAGTCATACAAACAAACCAGGAACAGTCTCATTCACTCTTATGTACACAGAAAGGCATTCACACCTCACTCCATTATAAGTGTGCAATGAAGACCTCTCTCAACCAGCTTCCACACACATCCTGAAAGCTACACAGGTTCACTATCACACTGGTTAACTATTAACAAACAGGCTCTCTCAATTCCTATCACAGCATACCAGGAAATATCTTGGTCATAGCTATAAAAGACGATTCATTCACCCCCCCCTGTTCAAAACTAAAACACTGTTCAAAGAAAAAATAAAAAAATAAAACACAGCACACTGGGATCTAACTGTTCCTCCCCATAACAGGCTCACAGGCCAAGCACAGTTAAATCACTGAAATCCCACAGCAATCAATGCAAACCAATTTCATTTCACAACTATTTACATGAGGCATGTTGTTATATAAAAAGCTGTAGCTTTTCAAAAGTGACAGGTAACTTGAGAGAAAAAGTTCTTGACTGTGAATGAGGCAGTTTATTTCAAAAGCAAACTAGGTTTTTTTTTTTGGAGTCTCATGAGCGTTTCAGTTCAGATAATCTGCGAAGAAGCTGCTGCTGTCTGGATTTGAGGCGTTTCTTCTCCTGGAGCTGCCTCTTCTCCCTGGTGTGCAGCCCCATGAGGTACTCTGTTGCCTGGGTCAGGATGGCCACCTTCGGAGTTTTGGCTGACTCCAGGCCGGGGATCTGATCCCGTAGGGCAAGGAAACGAGAGCGGAGGTCGTTCCTCCTCTTCCTCTCAAGGAAGTTGTGGTTCCGCCTGCGGTCAGTGTCCTCTGTGTCCGAGTTTTGGGGAGTCTCCGAGGGAGAGGAAGGCTCGGAGACACAAGCTGAAGAGCCCGACTGCTGACTGGATGCTGCGCAGGGACGCTTGCTCTGAGGCTCTTCCTCAGACTCCTCCTCTTCATCTTCCTCATCATCCTCCTCAGGTTCCGGCTCACTATCTGGGGATCGGGCGGCGTAGTTGTGCTGCTGCCGGTGAACAGACATGTGGAAGCGTTTGGGGCAGGGGTCGGCCCGGACCGTGATGGTGACCGGCTTTCGGACATTCACCAGCCGCACCCGGTTTTGCTTGCTCTCCACAGTGACCACATCGATTTCCTCTTCATCATCTGTCATCACATAGAAAAATCATTCAGCAAAACACACAAGGGTGGCGAGGAAGATTTCAGTGGCATCCCTTACAAAATACTTAATACTTAATAAAATTGCTTAATGTGCCTGCCTAAGAACACAGTCAAGCTCAGTCAAACTTTAACTAAACTGACTATAAGGAAGTACATTCCTTAACCAAGCATGCAGATCACTGTTGCTCTATCAGAGGAGAGCAGAGAAGGAGCTGATTTGTTAACAGCAGAGGCAGGAATTCAAGCTTTTGTCATTGAGCAGTGAGCCTTAATCAACAATTTAAATGAGGAGATCTGCTAGCAGGGGGCATTCCCTAATTTGGGAAAAGTGAAAGAGTTACTCTCACGCTCTGTATAGTAGTGATAAATCATCGGGACTCGGTCCCCCACCCCCCGCACTCGTAATGCAGAACCAGTGGAAGATATTGACAGGGAGGAAAAATGCAAGTTAAAGTGAGGAGGGCGCGGTTTTTAAAAGACTGCCTGGGTATTCAGAGCAAGCATGTGGCGCATTGTCAAAGGGAGAGTGAAAATCCAGCTTTAAGGTGACCGACTGGGGTGCACTCGTTAACCCCGCTGCACCACAGACCACAGTTATGCAACAGCAGCCCAGCTTTCCAAATTACGCATTGTTAGAGGGCAATATAATCCTAAAGCGGGGGCAGGGTGGGGCAATTTAGAGCACGTCTGCTTCCTTACCAGAGGAATCAGAGCGAGACTCGGAGCCAGATGACGCCGGCTTCCTGCAGCTGCTTGTCGGGAAGGTGAGAACAGCCGCCGGGTCTACGCAGTCAGTTACCGAAGCGGCGAGCTGGCCCCCGGATGAGACGCACTGCGCTTTGCTCGGTCTCACGGAGATCTGGGCCACCGGGGAGGCACCAGTCTGCGCCGCAGACGACACCCTCCCGTTGACCTTCTCCAGCTGCTTACTGGCGGAGAAACTACTCCACATGCAGTCCTGGATGATGATGGAGCTATGGTTGCCGAACAGCTCCTCCGTATCTGAACTGACGAACTGACCCTCGCACTCCTCGTCCTGACCCAGCACCTTGGACAGCCAGCTGAGCTTATCTCCCGGCGAAAGGTGCAGGGCAGCACCGCTCAGAGTCCGTGTGGGAGACATGGGAGGGGTGGGCAGCAGCTCGAACTTTTTCCATATGTCCTCGCTTGGTGCGGTTGACTTGTAAAAATCCTCCTCCGTGTCGAAATCATCGAAAAAGTAGTGCTGGTAACAGTCGAACTCCATGTTTCCAGCTAACAAATCCTCTCGAGTTTATTCCCAGAAATGATCAAATGACACCAGTGGCCTCTGAAGAACGTCCTGCACAGCCTAAGGGGAAATATCACAGTGATTAGCAATGGTCTTTTTTAAAAGTAGCCCCCATCAGATGTATGCTCGTATTTCAAGTATCCATCATGAGCTAATAGGATATCACATCCCTCTAACAGCCTGCTTTCTACAAATGGGACCACATGAATAATTGATTGCATCTTGCGGATGCTCTCTTTGCAGTGATGGACTTAAACTGCCCAGGCACACAAGGTTATTACATAATCTAGATACATATATACGCGGCAACTATAATCCATGGCAAGTTGTGAATGGGAATGAGAGGAGACGAGGTCACTGCAGACTTAGTTTTACGAGACTACAGTGCGTAAAAGTAATTTAACGGGCTGTGTTTCCTGAACTGTAGGCTGCGCTTTGTTCCACCGAGCAGTGGTGAACCGGTAAAAAAGAGAAAGAAGAAAAGTGGACTCCCACACAGTCTCGGAGAGAGTCAAACCTCGCAGACAGCAATCCGTTTCCTCAATTTAAACTTCCAAAAGCAGGCACCAGAATAAAACTACTCACCGGCTTCTCCGTACAATCCCAATGCGAAATTCAGGGCATGGAAACCCCCCTCCTCCTTCTCAGGAGCCAAAGAGCAAAGTGTCCGCGGTTCTCGGAGATCGGGCGGATAAAAGCGGTCCCGAGTCGCGACTGGATACAAAAATGCGCTGCTGTAGTTTTGCTTTAGTTCGGTTTAAAATACAAGCAGCCAGAAGAAAAGAACAAGCCGGGGGCTCAAACAACAGGCGGAAGGTCCGCCCCACAATGTGTTACCGAAAGCCACACAGTGCATTTTTCGCGCCAGTGAGATATCCTGTTATAAGGCGATAAAAAAAAGTGCAGGGAGGAGCCTCGGAAATATCTGCAGCGGTAGATCCGGGTAAGCCCCTTCGTTTGCATCAGAGGCGGGCGTTAGGCGCGCAGCCCCGCCCCGTCTACAGCACCAATTATGGTCACAATAATTATACCACCCAGCCATAACGTTAAAACCAGTTTAAAAAAATAAATAAGAAAAAAAAAAAAATATATATATATATATATATATTTATAATCCAGCACATTTACATTTTCTTTAAACCTTATGTTGCGTGTTACCCCCGTATTATAAGATTTTACACTCAGACTCAGAGATCGACTTATCAAATATGAAGCATTTCTGCGGTTAAACGACCAAAGAGTAAAAAAAAAAACAAAAACAAATGTGAAAATTAGCTCCACCTTGATCTGCTGCTGCAATGAAAGACTAGTAATATTTATCTAAAATGATGCTATAAAGAGGCGAAAAACAATCAGCTGATTAATCGCTTTAACACTTATAGGCACAATTTTAAATCCAGGGCTTTTTTTTTTTACATTGTTTTATTGTTGCTTTTACTTAAGCAAATAATCTCCTACCAGTGCATCCCAGCATCACACATGGCACATAATTCATGTTTCATTATAACAGCGTGATGTATTCGAGATTGTCCACAGATCAATCAAATTAAAGTTAGACTCCGTCTCTGGCTACATTGAGACACGAGGCTGTCTTGAGGTAAAGCTGACATGGCTCAACCTTGATGGTAAGCATTAGTTTAGTTTTTTAGTTGATCCTCTTTTCCCTTAATCCTGTTAAAATTGGCAGACCGGAGATGTTTAAAAGACTTCCAAGTCAATTTTTTCTTTTTTTGGTTTGTTGTTGTTGATTCAGGCTGGAGGAAAAAGGAAGACAGAGCAGTTTCTTGAAGTTGTTTTGGTGTAAACTGAGCTGTTGATTTGCAGTAGCAGGGCTCGTAATTTGCATTAAAAAAGATGGGAATTTAGCAGAGATAGTCCTTCATTTCCATATTCAGAATCCTGACACAGACAAGGCTAAAAGGTGTATTATATTCCAAGCTACAAAACATTTTCACAGTGAAGGGCGTGGCGCATGCTGGATCTTTGAACAACCTGCATTTTCACACAGAAGAACACAACGAGTACACAAACAGTTGACATTTGTTCTGCAGGTGGTGGTGAACTGAATAATCGTCTTTACAGTGAGAAAAAGCAGTAGTCAATGTCCCAAACAAACACTAGTGCATTAGGTCTTAAAATCTTGTTTACAGGCCACAGCTGCAACTCTGAGAGGAATAAGACCACCCTTGTAAAACCCATGTGCACTCAATGACCTGAAACATTCAATTATTTTCACACTAACCATGATATAACCATACTGAACCAGGCAACGAGTAGAGCTATGATTTGTGAGTATATTGTCTGGCAAGAACAAATTATTTATGCTTACTGGCAAGCAAAAGGTCAAAGTTCACCAACATCTCATGACTAGACGGCACCAGGTCAGAATCATACAGCACCCCTGTCCTTGACCTCCTCCTTCATAACATATTGATCGGTTTGGTCCACAGCGTCCACTCCGTCTCCTTAATGAAGCGTCTCAGCGGACGAGACAAAGGTCATATTCAGGCCAAGTTAATGACACTGATTAGTGATGGACATCTGTTGTCAGCGACTGGCCCAATGTTAAACACATGCCCCTGATTGGATGATGCCCTCCTTCAGTTCTGGCATATGTTTAAAGGTGCAGTCGATAAATTACATCAATCCATTAAAGACTTGTCTTTAATTTAAAAAGACTCAGTTAACTTATGGCTTCATTTGTACTTTAGCTGTTCTATTTAAGCCCAGAAAAGCTTTTTAAAAAGTGTTCAGGAGATCATACCTCCATTTTCCTGACGAGAGATGTGCTTCGAATCAACTGCAGCCAATCACATTACCAGCAGGAGACAAAAGTGCAATTGGCAGCACGTTCCAACAGACATGCAAAATAACTTGATTAGGACTTGAAGACCAAATGTGACTAATCAGTCTCACTGCAAAGTCCATTCAGGAGCTGTTCTGGAGCTTTTGATCATGTCACAGGAGATTCCTCAGAAGAAGGATTTTGCCCAGTTACCATTAGATTTTATAAATAACGAACTTAACTTGGCTCAGGATTTTATAGCCAAGACTCAAGGCTTACTTGTCACTTAAAGATGATTTTGTCCCATCTCTGGCCAGATAAACCCACAATTTGATTAACAAAGATCCATGTTCTGCTGCAGTTACACCAATTGCTTTTTCCACCGGTGGCTTTAAGTCTCCTTATGTATGTTATAATCACTTGTAACTCAGAGAGACTAAAACTGTTGATGTTGTTTATTGCACTAATAATGATTTCATGATGTCTCCATAGTCAGATCTCTCTTGTAAAACATTTTAATTCTGCGTGACTTTCACCTGTTTTAAATAAAGGAAAAATGAAAAGGATCACATCTGCAAACCCGTGATATCAGTTTGTGTTCTGAGTCTTAAAAAAGTTGAACGTTTTGAAAAAAGAGAGATATTTCAGCTGACTTTATGCTGCGCCACAATGATTTTGGTGTTCTTTCACCCACAGAGCTATGATCACAGCCTTTAGATTCTGTAACTTCACATCCCGTAATTACACAGTGGAACAACCCGCAATCTGCTATGTTGGGAATATTTCATCCCAGTCAAAGGGAGCTCTTCTCTTCTCTTCTCTTCTCTTCTCTTCTCTTCTCTTCTCTTCTCTTCTCTTCTCTTCTCTTCTCTTTGCTTCTCTTTGCTTCTCTTTTCCTCAGCAGGGACTTTGTTGGGGTAACAATGCTTAACACCAACAATAGCCTGCTCCCCAAGTCATCTCCCATCTTAACTTCAAGTACCCGCCATTGTCCTTTATTGTTCTAGTAGCATATGTGTGAATGGTTAAAAAAAAAGAAAAAGTGGGGTTGGTGGGTGGGTGGGGGGGTCGTGATCTGCCTCAGCAGAGTCCTCATGTAGTCTACAACACCCACTCAGCCGCCTGAAGAATAGAGGACACAATGTTGTGGAGGAATTTGGGTGGTTTTTGGGGGACTGCCAGTAGAATGTCCTATACAAGGTGATGTCCCTTGTATAGGACATTCCCCACGACCTCCATGACACTAGAACCCCCTCACACTGACCTCTGACCTTCTCCTCCAGTCAAAAAACAAAAAAACAAAACACAATCTGTAGCAGGTTTAAAAATGGAACCAATAAACCAGCGCTCAGAGAAAAGCCAAGACAACATAAATAATTCACAGAAGTTTTATTGCTCCTCAGGGATGTAAAACACCATATTCTGCAAAAGGGGAAGAAAAAGAGGGGGGGAGGGGAAGAAGAGGGAATGGGGGGGGGGGGGGGGGGTGGGGGGGGGGGAAAGGTGGGAGAAAAAAAGAGT
>JBBMJY010000009.1:14223462-14268503 GCA_037833715.1 Toxotes lorentzi | reverse complement strand
GATCTAAAAGAAAAAATGAAAAGAAGCCCACAGGTTATGTCACACTTACTGCTGACCTCATGCGGGGTGTGTGTGTGTGTGTGTGTGTGTGTGTGTGTGTGTGTGTGTGTGTGTGTGTGAGACGTGACTGAACTTTAATTTTTTCTACCGGATATTATGCTTTAATCAAAACCAAAGTCTAAGCATCAGTCCAAAGTACTCATGGTTGCTCGTTTACATAAAGTGGTGTGATTACAAGTGGCTACTTCCACCTTTGCTGGAAACAAATCTGCAGGATTAAGATGTTTTAGGTTATTGTATGTCATAAGACCAGCTAAGATCCCCAAACAAGCATGTGGGCTTTGTTTCACTCTAGCTGGGTCAATATACAATGAGCGAGAAACCGGATTGTGACATAAGTGGACCTACATTTGCTTTTACAGCCACACTCTAATGTAGAAAGAGACTATTATTTCTTAGTGTCTTCAGAAAATGATGTCTTTCTAGCATCAGTCCAGTCTAATATTGACTGAGATGGTCAAGAGATGATGTTTTTATCATTACTTTTATGAAACATCATGAGCTTGACTTTTGTCTCTGCTCGACTCCGCCTCAGCTTTGTTTTTAATCAGATCCACTTTCGGATTCACATTACCACACAGACAAAGGAGTTTTCAAAGTTTTCAAAGGACTTTTGTCCCACATTCAAATTTCACAAGGCTGAAGGAAAACTGCAACGGTGCTGGCATGTTTTCAAGTTATGTGTCCTCTGGAGGAGCAGCAGCGCTGTTGATAGCAATGAAAAGGAGACATTAGATTAAATATAAAAAGGGAAGGAAGAAAGCGCAGGTTTTCTTGTAGTGGCTTTTCCTTGTCTTTCCTGTTTGATACGAGTGTAAACAATGAAAAAGGTGTGTGTTTGTGGATATTTAGATGTTGAAATGAGAAGAACAGTGAATCATATTTAGAAAGGAGGCCATAAACAAATAAAATGGCAGAGCAAATACACAAGGCTCAGTGTGTACGCTGAACAGTGCAGACAGTATGAAAATGCTCTATCACCTAATTTTACTGTCAAGGAAAATGAAGGTTTCAGTAAAATGGTATAAGATACAAATCAAATACAGTGCTTTTCAGAGCAGTGGCATTAAGGCATTGTGCAACTTAAATACAAAATTCCTAATTAACCTACTTAACTTATATTCACTAGTTTACGTCCAGTATTGAAACGGAAAAAACACTGTTTTACTGCAAACTGTCATGACATAAAATTCTGTCATGGAGTTTTGTTTTTTGTTTTTTAAATGTGACGGAGGCGAAGTTGGTTTCTGGTTTCAGAAAGGCTCTCAGGTCAAATTTGAGTCACTTCTCTTAAAACATGCGGCTACCAGAGGCTTTTTTTTTTTCAGTGTCAGATAACAGTGCCAGGTTGGAAAATAACCAGTACATTGTGGCCTGTTTAACTACTGCTGTTCCTTTGGATGATGGTTAATGAATGACGATTACATTTCAGATTATACTGCTTTGTGATACTGTGCATGAGTGGGGCTTTAGAGTGACTGCCTGCAACCGCCAACATCCACTCTTCTTGTGAATCTAATTAACATTATCAAGGGAGGGGGCAAAGAGAGCAGCACCCTCCACAGGTTAGAAGTTAAATTGATGGTATTAGATCCCAAGACCTGGACGTGTGAGACAGAGATACCCGCCTTGGGTAAGGCTGGGCTCAGGTTAAGCATCATAAGAGACAGTCGGCTAGGGTTAGGGGTCATCCCCTCTATAAATTGTATAAAGAAAATTTAAGTGAAGACCAATCTGGAACTGAAGGGGGTGGTCATCATTTTTCACTTTGCTGTGTAGAGTCACCTCAGTGTGTGTGTTGACAGATTATATTTTATTTTGAAAGCGTCGTGGCCGTTTCACAGTAGTCTGACACTTCATCGCAAAGGCCCGCATGTTTAACGTTACCGTTTACAGTATCTTATACGCTGACGTGGAGGCATGACTTCCTGCAGCGCGTGCCGAGAAACGGAACGCGTGTTGTCACGTCACATCGGGTCATAGCCGGCGTAGTAGAATGAATGAGGTGGGACCGAGCACGAGAAACTAGAGCGAACAGAGCACCGAGCGACACAACATGCTGTTGTGAAGCGGCTTCTTTTCTTATCTTTTTTTTCCTCCTTCGGACACTGAAACATATCACGATATCGACAAATAATAACAATTCAAAAACAAAACAAAAAAACTTCGTCTTGAAATCACAATGGCACGAGGAGAGGGAGTCGAGCAGTACGCGCCGAGTTTACTCGCAGTCAAACCTATAAATACAGAAATCAAGACAGTAAAGGTAAGTGGAGACGTTTTGTTGTGTTAGAGAAATAAAGTGTTTTGCGTGTGTGTGGCCCCCCGCTTAATCAGGAGCATAAAAAGGCGCCGAAATTGAACATTTGATAAATTGTCGTTACTTCCTTTCAGCATCTCGAAACCTCATTCATCTGACCTTGTTCTCGGGATTTGAATCTTACTCACTCAGCCTGTCCTCGGGCAGCACGTTTGTGAGGTTGACATACCGGTTTTAAAGGGACCATATCATTATCATTAAACTTAACGTTTTGAAGAGTCCCTCCAGACTGTAGGGTTTATTATATTTAATACTGACAGGTGTGCTGCAGAAACGTGACGTGGTGCTGCTGCTGCTGCTTCACAGCTGCACGATGCATGATTTATTCTGAGAGTAAAATTAGCTGTATATATATATATATTCAACAATGGAACGCGTAACGCTAAAAGTATTTAAAACCAGCCTCTTGGAGTGATTTCACAGAAATGTGCATGTGTATTAAACCAGTCTAGATACCTCAAATGACTTATACTGACAGCTGTGTATGTCAAAAAGGGAAAAAAAAGTGCTGGTATTTCAAATGAAAAGGTGTCACTGCATTGCATTTTATCCAGCATTATACAATCACTGGGCTTTTCAGCTTTAATTCAAAGCAGTAATCTGCAACTATTTTGTTAAGTGATTAATCGTTTCAGTAATGTTTCACGCAAAAATGCCACACATTTAGTAGTTTCAGCTTCCTTAATGGGAGAGCTTCTTTCTGTCATATGTGATAGTAAACTGAATGCATTTTTGCTTTGGACCGATGGTTGGATAGAACAAAACTTTCCCTCTTGAGCTAGGTGAAATTTTATTGGGCATTTTGATAATGAAACTGATCATCAGTTGCAGCTCTAAATAAATGTCATTCAGTTCATTCATTCAAAATCCTCTTGCTGTCACTTAATGTTTTTTACTTGAATGGAGAATCTTTGTTGCTGAGGTTTTCAGTCCATTCCAGGTATTTTACACAGTAAGAATTTTCCTCACCAGTCATTAAACCGTGCCAACAAGCTGTATTTCTTTATTTGGCTTTAGTTTTTTATTTTTAGCTCCACGTCATAATTATGCCAGCATGGTCTTAGTATGCTGAGGAGTGTGACAGCATGCTACTCATTCTCTTTTTGTGAGGAGGCAGCGATTTACTCCCAACATGAGGTGATGCTGCTTTTGTGCCTTTTGTGTCTCTGTGGATGTGGATGTGGATTTGTAATCCCCCCCTCCCTCGCTGACATCATCAGACTCTTACAGCCAATTGGCTGTGACTGCTGACTGTTGGCTACTCAGAATGAAATGTCATACTACCTCAAACATCCCACTGCTACAGCCAATGGCTGTGCTGGAGTCTTCGTGATGTAGTGAGAGTGTGTGAACTACAGTAACCTCATAGTTTCACGCCACTTTCTGACCGCAGCATATGGGCCCAGACTGCATCGTCTCTCTAATCAATCTCTAATCTGTCATTCTGAACAGTGGGGTGAGGTAAATTAGCCAATCTCTGTCCCAGGTTGTTTAACACAACATCAGTGCTGCTGACAGAGTTTTGGACACAGAGATGGATGAGGGTAGTTGAAGCAGACCACACCACTGCCCACGTTAGTTCACCTTAATTAATAGCTCCTGTGAGAATATGAGCATTTCATTGTTTGCAGTTAGTTGCACAAACTGTTATAAAGACAAACCAACTGGATTACATATCTCCTCTATCCTCCCCTCTTCTTCTATTCCAGCCAAAGGACAGGAGAAATCGTCTGTCTGTGTGCAGCAAACTATGCTATGCCATCGGAGGAGCTCCTTACCAGATCACAGGCAGCGCTCTGGGCTTCTTCCTCCAGATCTACCTGCTGGATGTGGCTCAGGTGATTGGCAAGGGTTACACACACTTAACAAAACAAAAAAAAAGTCAGATTGCACAAAAAATGTATTTTGTAAAACTGGAAAAAAAATTGTAGGAATACCTAAAGTGGCAAATGAAACACCCTTTATATTCACTATTCTTCAAAACAAAGTTCATCCATTTGTTCATTTTGCAGGATACAAGCTAGAAACCCATTCCCTTATCTTTGCATTTTAGCATCTTTCCAGTAGTCACACACACTGATTAGAGTTAAGGCCATAGGTTGTGTCTGCTCTTCTCAGCCTTGTATCAGTTTAACAGTTTCCGACCTACAGTAGTCGGTCAAGCGCATTTAACCGGTAGCCCTGTTGCTGTGCTTTGTTACTCAATTAGCAAGTAAGACTTTTCCACTGTACACAGTAGGAACTTAAATAAAGGCCATTCAGCTCACAGGATGAGATCATTAGAGGGGTTTTGAATGCCACTTTGTTCTTACACAAGCTTTGATAGTCTAAGCAGTTATACAGCCTCTAAATGTCTCTGTAACTTCACTGATGTCGTGGCTCTTTTGAACTGTTCACTACATCTATTCAGCAGTGCCATATGAGATAGTACCTGGCATCCTCTTTGTTTTGGTTTCATGCCTCATTCTTTTTCCATTTCTGCCCTCCAGCTGGATCCCTTCTACGCCTCCATCATCCTGTTTGTGGGCCGGGCCTGGGACGCCGTCACAGACCCAACAGTGGGTTTCCTGGTGAGCCGGAGTAGATGGACCTCCATCGGCCGTATGATGCCCTGGTAGGTGCCTGAATCTCATAGCAGCATGTGCATTTCAGGACAGGTTCACAAAGCGAAAAAGAAATTAAGCAGTATTAAGGAAATACTGACAACGTGTACACAGCATGTTGAGTGGGCTGAGAATTGTGAGGCAAAAAGCAGCTCACGGGCTATTAGCAGTAACCATAGCAACAAGGTTGAAGTGCCCACCGAGGAGGAACAAGTGCAAGAATGCAGTCAGTATGAAACCGAATATATATTATGTGTGCATCACCAGTCCTTATGACACACACTAAAACTACAAAAATAACCTTTCTAATGCACAGACAGACAGAGAAAGCTGAAAAAGCATTGGCCCTTGATTCTTTGAATTTGTCTGTATTCATCTTTTATGGTTGCAGATGTGTGGTAGAATCTACCAACAATTTAGTCACATTAATGTAAAAGTTCCATCAAATTACTGCCAAAAAGTTGTTCTGATTATTAATTTTATTTGTATACTGAGATCTAATAACCAAAGATACTAAAGATTTATCATTTCCGTCTATAAACCAATTATATTTTTACTGTTTCTAGACAACCCTGTGTATGTGTGAATGTGTTCGTCTAGTGCCTGCTGGGATTTCCTCAGCTCCCTTAATGCACTAGATATATGTTTTAATATATTTTTACTTTAATAAGTGTCAAAATGCTTTACTGGATGGCTGTTAAACTGTAAAATTCAAATCCTCTGCTTTACAGCTTCAATAGCTTCTGCAACCAAATTTATACATTCAAGATACTATGGCCATGGAATACTGACCGTATTCCATGTGTAGGAAGTGAGTTTGTAAAGAAAGATGACCTTGACATTCTGCTCTCGGAGTAAAAGGGGTTGAGCTTTGTTCAGATATATATATTTTTATATATATATATATATATACATACATATAGATATATATATGTGTGTGTGTATAAATACAGGCATTTTTCTCTCACATAATGCCATGGTGGTAACTTGAAATGTGATATCATCATGGTTTCTTTGAGTCAGAAATGCCGGCTGTGCACTAGAGCTGCACATTGTAGGCTGGGGGTGGGGAATGTACCGGCATCTGCTGTGATTGGTCCAGCAGCAACACACCATCAGCTTCAAACGAATAGGGAGGTTTCCATCTTTGTGTACGCGTGCGTGTTTGACTTCCTAGAGTCTTTTGGGAGCGGGTTTGGCAGAAGCAGAGAGAGGTTACCTTAGGTCAAGAGATGTGCGTCATTGAAATACTGGAGGTCATTGTTAACAAAGGCAGCGTGTATATGATCCTCTGTGGTCTGCGTAGCTTTTTGAACTGAAGTGAAACAACCAGGAGTTCACATGTGTCCTTTTATGTCCTCACTTGTCCTTTCTATTTGTGCTGAAAAAAACATTTGTGACAGAAATATCAAAATATGTTTTGACATTTTTGCTTGAAAAATGACTTAAACCATAAATTGTTTATCAAAACCGTTTCCGATTATTTACTGTTAATAGGCTAATTGAGTAAATTACTTATTGTTTCAGCTTCACTTAGCTTCTTTGGGTCCATTGTGGCCAACAAGAGATGTGGTTTCCTGCTGGCACAAAAATATCTGGTGTTTCCCCTCACTGCTCCGCAGCCACACCCGAGTCCTAACGGTAAAGGAACTTGTGCAAAAGAACCATTTTTAAAGAATGTTTGATTTCCTCATCTTCATTGGGAGATTTAATTGGACTGTGGTCTGTTTAAAAACAACTTTCTGAAGTGGCACTAGCCTCTCTGTACGAGCCCTGGCACTGAGGTCAGTTGGAGGCATCCAAGGCCGGGGGGCTGAAATACCACCACAGACTGAGTGGGGATGAGAGTGAGGTAGAGCCCGAGCGGTATTGTTGTTGGGTCAGCCCACCCTCATCTACCCAGACTGAGTCCTTTCTCCACACACAAGCTCCAACCAGGCAGGATTAGGGGGATTATTCACAAAGCGGCAGGAAGAGAGTGGAAAAGAAGTGACTGCTGAGGAGGGAAAAATGAAAAGTGAGGGTTAAAGTACAGTAGCTGTTGGCAGAATTTACTAAACACACTCCTTAGCAGCAGGAAACAGCAGGGCGAGCACCTGTTGTTTCAAGCCTAACAGCGCAGAATCAAACCTAAATTAGAAGCAACATCCATGCTTGGTCTGTTTTGTCTCCTAAACAAACTTCTACCCATTCCATCCAGGATCGTTTTCTCTACTCCGTTCGCGGTGCTGACTTACTTCCTCATCTGGTACGTGCCTCCATTTGAGCAAGGGAAGGTCGTCTGGTACCTGATCTTTTACTGCCTCTTCCAGTCAATGCAGACGGTTAGTGTTTCATGTTGACACTTCCCAGCGCTTTGTTCCTTATCTTTGCTCCCTGACTAACCGTGTGTTTGTGAACGTTTACAGTGCTTCCATGTGCCATATTCAGCCCTCACCATGTTCATCAGCAGTGACCAGAAAGAGAGGGACTCTGCCACTGCCTATCGTAAGTCAGCC
The DNA here is from genome assembly GCA_037833715.1 of Toxotes lorentzi. NCBI lineage: Eukaryota > Metazoa > Chordata > Actinopteri > Toxotidae > Toxotes > Toxotes lorentzi. The sequence goes on along the minus strand of JBBMJY010000009.1, from coordinate 14,261,022 downwards.
CTCAAGTGTGAGCCAGAGGTTTTATATGTGTGTTGTCGTTTGTGCTCTGACCCTCCATCCCTGTGTTGCTCTCAGGCATGATGGTGGAGGTGCTGGGCACAGTGCTGGGCACCGCAATCCAGGGACAGATCGTGGGTGGTGCCTCAAATTGTCCCACTGAGCCTAATGTCCCCAACAGCGGAAACTCAACCATATACAACACATCCGTTTCTTCACTGGAGGACACGGTGAGAGTTTTGAGTCCTTCATGTGATGTTATGTTAGTGATGATATCTACAACTATTTGTTGCAGCATCTACATGAGTTTTAGTCCAAGCTAATGCTGTCGTTTCTCTCCTCAGAAACAAGCTTACTTGATTGCTTCGGGGGTCATCTCTATCATCTACATCTTCTGTGCCGCAGTCGTGTTTTTGGGTGTGAAGGAACAAAAAGGTATGTATCCGTGGGATAGCAAGAGAATTGTCATTTGTTGAAAGCCGGTGTGGAATATTTAAAACAGGAGTGTGGACTCGAGGCTTCATATCGACCGCACACAAAAAGTTGCGCTAGAAAAAAAGAGTGCTGGGGAATCACGTCTACATTCTCCTGACGCCTCAAATACTTCAAGTCACTCCGACAACAGACAGTCAGGTTGTTTGGCGGTACAGTCCAGCTCAGCACAACGTGAAAAACGTTTGGTCCTGCAAATGCAAGTGCTTGAAATTGCATCATTAATAATACGCCAACGCAGGTCTGATCATTTAGCTTTTAAATATTAAAGAAAATGACAATATTATCTATTCATTCGGTTAAAATTCAGTCTGCATGATGACTTCTTCAGCACTTGAAATACAAAGTTTAGTGACTTTAGTTAGTTAGTTTAGTTAGTTACTTTATTCAGGACTTCATAGCTAAGATTTGAGACTTACATAGTGCAGAAGGAAAAAATGTTGGGACCACATTCTGTCAGGTGCTAAATGTCTCTGCAGGAATCAGACAAATGCCATAAGGTTTCTTATTAGATTTTCAAGATTTTTCATCATGATTGCTCTTATTGTGCATTAGATTTTATTTTTTACAGCAGAGATTTTTAACTGGCTTATCTTTGTTTCATTTTAGAGAGCGGACATAAAAAATCAAACCCCCTCACCTTCCGTCAGGGCCTGTGGCTGGTGATGAGCCATGAACCATACCTCAAACTGGTCATCGGCTTCCTCTTCACCTCTCTGGCCTTCATGGTAATGCCGTGTTTCATTATCTGTCTTGGATGTAGAGGTCATTTTAAATTAATTCAAGGGAGTCATATTTAAATATTCAATAGTTCAACATTGTGAGAAATCCTTTATTTGCTTTTCTTGCGGAGAGTTAGTCCAAAAGGTTGATACTGCTCTCATGTCTGTAGAGCAAATACGACCCTGCACTGGAAGATTGGAAACAGGGGAACAGCTAGCCTAGCAAAAAAAAAAAGCAAATAAGCATGTAATCCAAAATGTTGAACTATCCCTTTAACTGTAACCATGGTTTACTTTAAGATGACGCTTTTTCATTTCTTGTTCCAGCTACTGGAGGGAAACTTTGCCCTTTTCATCACCTACGCTCTTGGGCACAGGGACCACTTTCAGAATATTCTCCTGGTCATCATGGTGAGTGTTTCCATTTTCTGCTGAAGGACTCCTTACCTCCTTGTTAAAGCTCTAATCAGTATGAGATCAGCCCAACCTGCGGGGGAGAAAACCCCTGTTTTCCTGTCCTTGTGGGCACAAATCAAGCTCCCAGGGTTTGTGGGGTTGTCAGCAGTTGTTCTGAGGCCATTCCTCACGTGAGGAGATGCACAGCACTGGGGCTGAAAGGGCAGATTTTCAGGGTGAGAGGAGGTGTTGTTTGGGCTCCTGGGAACCTTTCTCCCGGCCACACACTCACTCATGTTTAGCAGGAGATCAAGGGAGAGACAGGGACACAGTGGGGCTTTTGTTGCCCGGGCGATCCTTCACTGCCACCACTGGTTGCACCCTCCTTTGCATTTTCCTCTTGCTGCTTTCTGCTCTGGTCTCTTTCCCACTGAGTAGGATTGGAAACATTTTTTGGCACTGTGTATCATATTAAGAGAGATGGGAGCGGAGGGAGAGATTGGAAATATTTACCCCAACGTGATGCTTAGGCTGCCAAGTTTTCAGTGACAGTGTTGTCCTTGTGTGGTCAGAGGTTGTCTGCCTCCTTCAGAGTTACATCAGGGCCCCCCAAAGCATATTGTAGCCTAATCACTTGACCTCCTCCTCCACTGGGCCCTTTATTCTTTCTTTATTCTTTCCAATGTTTGCCTCAGTCCTTAATAAAGCCCAGCTTTGATTGATTTCAGTGGGGAGTAATTTTATTGTAGGGATAACCATTTCACACAGTTCCTTTGGATTAATATTCATTATAACAAATGAATGTTCAGTTATAATTTAGGTAACTTCCATGCTTGGGGCTGCAGCCCGGATTTTAGATATATTGAGGTCAGCCCTTATTATACCTTGTCTGCCCATAACATTTTAAGCGACTCAAGTGTAGATCGCTTCCTTGGCTCCAGAATTCAAGGTTTTGTCCCACATACAAAATGTATGTTAGACATATTATTGGCAGTAATGTGGGAATACTCACATTGTTTAAATTCAATTTAGATCAAAACGCAGCATAATCCATATGGCTTCAAGAATTTAATCTCTCTACCCTATGGCAGGTACAAAGGCTTTTTCTTAGTGCTGCTGTAAATCATCCATTAAAACACTACATTGGTAGCCTTAAGGATATAGCCTGTGTACATGGAATAGTATTTAATGGAGTAACAATACTGACAATTTGGTGTCTCATGTTTTCCAGCTGTCGGGAACTCTAACCATCCCATTGTGGCAGTGGTTTTTGACCCGGTTTGGGAAGAAGACGGCGGTTTACTTCGGCATCTCGGTAAGTAAAAAGTGCTTGTTTTTGGTACAACATTCATTCAAAGAGGATGAGCTGTTATGGAGTTGCTCACATCCCTCTGTCTCTTTCTACAGTGGGCAGTACCCTTCATGATCCTCATCGTCTGCATCAAGAGCAACCTGATCATTTCTTACTTGATCTCAGTGGGGGCGGGTGTGAGCGTGGCTGCAGCTTTCCTCCTGCCTTGGTAAGCACAAGCTCATTCACAGAAGCCTTTACTCGATCCAAATACAGGTAAATCATTGGTAGATTTTTGGTTGATTGTGTCTTGAGTTTCCTACCTAAATGTTGTTTGTCCATTCAGGTCGATGCTTCCTGATGTAGTGGATGACTTCAAAGTTAAGAACCATGACATCCATGGTCATGAAGCCCTCTTCTACTCCTTCTATGTCTTCTTCATCAAGTTTGCCTCGGGGATATCCCTGGGTATCTCTACCCTCAGTCTGAAGTAAGTTAATGGATCCATTCTTTGTTACATAGAATTTCTGAAATTATTCTCATGTTCGTTTGTGTTTTCATCCTTAAAACTTTATCAGCACTCAGCTAATGTCTGCACAGCTGTGATCTCTGAGCACTATTTGAGATTAGCTCCACATTGCAGCTCATCAGTCGAGGTGGTCATGTGGTCGACAATCACATAATCCTTCGACTAACCATCTTGCCAAACTGTACTCACATCAGCTCAACTTTCCTCCCTCCTTCTGCATTTTTTCCCAGATTTGCCGGCTATGTGACCGGGAGCTGCTCACAGCCCGAGTCGGTCAGTTTCACCCTGAAGGTCCTGGTCTCTCCCGTGCCTGTGTGTCTTATTGCCGTGGGACTGTTGATATTGAAGACGTACCCTATTGATGAAAAGAGGAGGAAACACAACCAAAAACTGCTGTAAGTGAGGAGTGAAATGCGCACACAAGCATTTGCATATTTAAAACAGAGGTTTATACTTGATCCAGGTTAACTAAACACAGCTGGGTGCTTATTGTTGGACTCATGCATGACCACAGTAAAGAAACCAGTGACATGCTAAATCCAGCTCCTGTTTAGCTGAGCTAAATTAAAATGAAAACCTCTGGCAATCTTTTCTTTGCCCCGTCGTTTGCATGTGTTATGCACCTTGTCTGCACAAGCCAAATCCTTTGTGTGTGACTCTTGGTTCCTCTCCCGTCATTCAAACAGGGACTCTGAAACAGACTCTGAATCTGAAACTTCAGCACTTGGGAGCAACGTGTAGCATCGGAGGACCGCCAGAGCTGATTTACACGTTTGCACAGACCATCGAGGGACCACAAACTGTCTGGACTAACAGAGAGGGGACTGCAGACACTACTGCTGCCCAAACATCATCAGCATTAATCGTCTCCCTCCAGTGGATTGCACAGGTTTACATCGCCCTCTAGTGGCCAACCAGTGTCACCTTTTGTGTGAATCAAGTATTTTCTCTTGTCCTTCCTGTCCAGCTGTGTCCCAATTAAACGGCATTTACTAAAACTAAAAAAAAAGAAAAGCAGCACAATATACAAACCTCCACAGTGTATTATTTTGTCAGTAAGCGTAGGGTCAAAGTCACAGGTTAACCTCTGTTCCTGTCGCTTTCACTTCTCAGTATGCTTTTTCCTTTTTCTTTGCTTGTTTAGCTGAAACACAACACTGGGATCTGTCAATCTTATAACCCAAAAGGATTTTTACCACTCAACTGGACAGGAAAATCGGATCACTTCGTCACTTTAACGAAGATAAAACACATTTTTTGTCAGCATTCACTATCTATAGCTCCTATAAGTGGATGGCTAATGCTCATGTGAGCTGTAGTCATTCAGTCAACCTATATTTCCAAAGATGTATCAGTTTATTGTTTACTGAGACACTCCTGTTGCTATCCACGTTATTTACCTTGACTAGTCGTAAGCAGCTCCTTCATTTCTTTTGTGCATTGCATTGTGGGACAGTAGTACTCCTCCACTTCCTTTTTGTCACACCTCCAGTGTGAGTGCACTGCAAACTTAAAACCTGGTTAGAAAAGCATGGAATCGGGACACTGCTTGTGATTTTTGATATTGTTTATGAAGTATTTATTTACTGGTTTACGAGATCGGACCCTCACTCGTGCAGACTTGAGTGTGAGTGTTAGCTTTGTTTACCATGTCTGAGGTCTGAATTGAAGCATGTGCTATCACCCCTTATTTATAAAGGGCACAGCAGCACTGTTCCACTAATTGGAGTTGTATGGAGCTGTGCTACAGTTTCTGCTTTTCTCTGGTGGCGTTGTTGTTTCCTATAGATCATTTCATCAAAGCAAAAAAACTTGTAATTGTACTTGAATCTTTTGAAGGGGAAAAGGCACCTCGTGATATGATGAACTGAATGTAGATTATCTGAATCACTGCCTTACACACACACCTTATATAACTATTTGCATTGAGATTTTCTGTTGAGATTTTCTGTTTCTGTTGTTCGTTACCCAGATTGTTGGGTTCACTTTGCTCTTTGCTCCTGAAAAGGATTTCCCATCACACCTTTTATGTGCTTTAACGTTGTAGCCGATGTCCATCAGGTTTAATAGACATTTTTGAGTGTGCTTTTACAGCGAAGTCAACTCCAGTATGAAGTCATTTCATCTAGCATATTCTCACTTCCCAAAGGAAGGATAATGCTTTATTTAACTATTTATTTAAACTAAGGGATTATAATTTTACGTATGAAAGCACATGTGTATAATTTATTAACAGTGAATGGTTATTGATGGATATGTGACTGGGTGATTTTCAAGTCCTGTGGAAAACATTTCAGAACATCAAAATGGTGTTTTTCTTTCCTCTTTTTTTTCTAAGAAAAAAATATCACAAGTTGTAGCCGTAATGTGATTAAAAGAGCTGCCTTCATAGTATTACCACTCAAAAACAGCAGCCCAAACCCAGATTTTCTATTATAAGTTATTTAAGAGATACTTGTCCTCTTTTTCAATCACTTGACTTAACCTCAAATTATCTTATACCTTTACTGGATAAATTATTAAGTTATAAAGATTTCAAATCTAAAACTTAATCGATTCCTGCATAGTTTTCCTTTTTAGGCGTTTGAAGTTGCACTGAATGACCTGACAGCACATCTCTCCTTGGTGTTTATGTTCTGTTGTATGTATAAATTGTAAATACTTTTTTTTTTCAAAGCCTGATTATGATGAGCAATATAAGTCAGAGAAGAAAGGTAGTGGTGTGCTGCAAATGTGTAATTTTAAGTCTGTGAATAAAGTTCGTCAAGAAAAAAAAAATCTGTTGATTTCTTTTTAGTGCCCTTAAAACCCACACCGCCTTTCTATGCGTAAAATAATTCCTTTTTCAACAGACAGCTGGATGGGGTGTATTCGCCAGGTATGTATAATGGTACATCTACGTAGGTTGGTGTATAAGGTATATCTCCCTTCCAAAGATAAAGGCGCATTTGTGAATACCAAAAGTGGTAACTGCTTCAAGGTTTCTGCACGACCACGGAAAATCACTATAACATTTATTTTAATGTTTAACACTTATAATTTGAAAATATTAGGGCTGAACGTGTTTACCTAAGACATTTCTAGCCAAGTAAAAGCGCCACAGGTTCCTTTAGGAGGAAACGTCTGTGCAAGTTCTCATTCATCCAGGTCATCGTATCCCAGGGGTTGATTGAAGGCAACTGGACTTCTTGTTTGAAGCTTGAACAAACCAAAACGAGGCGTAACGTCGCCTGTTTGGCATCGGGCTGCCAATTTATCCTCCACTAATAACCTCCAGCCGTGAGTGACGCGCAGATTGAAAGGGAACGGTAAAGGACAGCAGTCTGTTGCGATGAAAACAAAGTGGCATCTCTGTGTTTTGTGGAGTGTTTTATATCTCGGCCTCCTCTGCTGTGCAGCGGACACTTATGAGTCTCCATTTACCAGGAGGAAAAAGGTTTTCAAACTGGGTACTCCAAAATCCAAACCAATCAAAGTGTCAACAGCAGGCGACAGGAAATCAGCGCGGAGGTTACCTGCCAGCGCCTCTCCTTTGTCTCAGCTGAAGTCTCAAAGGCCCTTCCCTCCCCCGACACCTGTAACACCTCGATCCGTGCGTCCAGCAATGATCCAGTCGGACTTTGCTTACCTCCCAGACGTCTCTGTTACCTGCTCCGCGTCTGACTTTGTCGTGCGGGTCAAACCAACTTTCTACGGTCTGGGCGCAGATGCAGAGGAGTTGAAATTAGGCAGCAGCTGCAAAAGCAACGGGGTTCTCGGACCATACGGGGACCTTCTCTTCACGTATCCTCTGACAGCGTGTGATGCCGTGCGCGAGGTAAGATGGCCATGAGTGACATTTTTTCCCAGACTATGGAGACCCTGCATGTTAAAGTTCAAAAATCCCTCCATGACAGGTGCCCCGAGGTTACCTTGCCTACAAATTCGTGCTCCATTATGAGCCTTCGCCAAAACGGTTCCCAAGCAGGGCGCACCCGATCGACGTCGACATTGAATGCCGTTATCAAAGGTTTCTAGTCTCTTTGCTATTTTCAACATCTTGTGTGTGAAGGCCAGCTGTTCACATCCTCCAAAACCTGTCCAGGAACCATCACGTGTACCAGCTGGCTGTGAAACCCACCTGGCAAACTGCCGTTATGCATAAAAGTCTGAGAGGGCGACCCAGTGACTTCCAAATCGAGTTGATGGACGGTATGCGTGTAGTTAAGAGCTGTTACCGTTTTCAGACTCTGATTTATCAAAATCCATGTGATATAATACCTTTGAATTCATTCTTAGATTCGTGGAGCGTACCAGCCAAGTCCCAGGTGTACCAGCTTGGGCAGACAGTATATGTCCAGGTCTCTGCTCTGCATCTGCCCGCTGGAGGAAAACTTTACATCAGCAGCTGCTGTGCAACACCATCCAATGGCGCTAAATCGTCTCTCAAATACACCATCATCGACAATTTTGGGTATGTCAGATATTTAATATTTCTCGGTGTTGCCCTTGTCCTGATTTGCAATTAACTGGGATCAGTGACTTATTGTTGTCCATAGCTGTATGATGGACAGCAAGGCAGACCCTGGAGCCTCTCAGTTTATCTACCGGACAGACAAGACCCTGCGATTCTCGCTAAAGGCCTTCCAGTTTACTGCTGACCCTGACACCGAGGTGAGAGAGAAGCTACGATTCTCTGAATTCGCACAGTTGGGATTGTGGCTTCTAACCCTCTCTCTGTTTTAGGTCGGCATTCACTGTAAATTATCTGTCACATCAGAGGAGCCAAGTCCTGCACACAAATCTTGCACCTACAGAGGGAACAGGTGAGCCTTACTGCTATAATTCCCCTACCATAATTAACTTTTCACAGTTTCCAAGCGGACTGAGCATATCTCGTGCCTCTGCTATGATAGGTGGAAGGCCCTCACTGGTGATGACTCCATATGTGAATGCTGTGATTCACAGTGCGTGACCTCTAAATCCCGGAGGGCCATGATGGAAGGTCTGTGACAGTCTACCTTTTTGCATTTATTAGATTATAAGAAGATATTTAAGCACCCATTCTTCATTGGATTATTTAGATTTTGTAGTTGCTTTACCCTGCACCACCAGTGTCACAGCTTTAGTAGTCAACTCAAACAACATTAAAATTGTTTTTTTTTTCCAAGGTTCTGCAAGCAGTGAGTCGCTGCTTGTCTCCGATCAGCCACACGCTGCAGAAGATGGATTTCTACCAGTCAGTCCGTCACTGGTCAGCATGAGTAGAGAAGGCAAAGCCACAGTGAGTCGTCACATTGATGAGCTGCACAGTCTTGAGCATCTGTGGGAAAGTGCAGATATTGTGAAGTACGGTGGTGATGATGATGATAATGATGAAGAAGAAGGCCACACTAAAGAGGAACCTGAAGAAGATGAAGCAGAAAGCAGGGTTTTGCTTGGAGCGGTGACAGAGCCTAAGCTAGAGAAATTAGCTTTCAGCCATGGTGTTTTATTGGAAGAGAGGAAAGAGGCTGAAGTAAAGGATTTCAGTGAGTTTGGGGTAGATGGCTCAGGGTATGAAGCCGAGGAGGGCGGAGAAGAGGAAGTAAGATCTGAGGGAAAAGAAGACGAGGTCTCTGATGCACAGCAGGTGATCCATTCGAATCAGAAGGAAGGTGATAGGCTCCATCACTGGGTGCAATTGGAGCAACTAAAAAGCAGCCTACAGAGTGAGGTGCAGCCACTGGACTCTGAAGGTGAAGAACAAAACAGGACGTATACAGGTAGAGGTGAAGAGAATGAGAGGACAAGAGCTTATGAAATGGAGGGGAAGAATCACGATGGTCCGGTGGATGTAGAAGGTGACGAGGAAATGACCTGGTATTTCACATGGCAGTAGCATCAGTATTCTGCTTAAAGACTGTTATCACTTGTAACAATTAGAGAAAGTAGAAGTAGAAATAAACACGAAAAAGCAATTGACAGACTTGTCTTTTCTCTTATCAATATACATCAGACTAAGACACCATTTCTTTTCTAAAATTAGGAATGTCAAAAACATGGCAAATGTAGAGTCTAAAACTAGATACTGGAAAATGAATAGAAGTCTGAAACAAGAAAATGCATGGACAGCAATCATTTCAGGAGAAAAAGTGATCCTCAGTCATTGCAATGGTTTCATTTGTCCATAAATCTTTATTTTTTCCATTATAAATGATTATTTATTACATTAGGATGTCTGAAAGCAACTTGAGATATATTTCTAGTTCAAAACAGAAATATCCACCGTTTGAGACATAATAACTGTAACAAAGGCAAAGCCTTCATTATCAGTAACTAAAAGCAGCAGAAAATGTGCTCCAAAATACTGATTCCAGTATTACGCGCCACAGCTGGTCCATGTTTTTGTGATATGAGCGGTCATGCACATAGATAGCTTTGAATCATAAAAAATGATGTGGGATTTTTTTTCTGTGAAAAACAAATTTGGATATGATTAAGACTTATATAAACAAACTCGATTCATATCATGATATTTGCGTGTAACACAACATTGCAAAGAAGACATTCTGTCTGCAGAGACCCTCCTCTGAACATGAACAGAATATATCAGGAAAAATAACTTAAGATAATATTTTTTTTAACAAATATAATTGGTGTGGAAATAAAGAAATATAGAACAGAACTCTATAGCACAGATCCATCATTACTGGATATGTTAAATGTACAAAGTGTTGCTATATTTACAGATGAGCACCCAAAAGTCCCATTGTTACGATACTGACTACAAGCTCTGATTCAGCAGGACATAAGTGGTACAATCATTGTTTGACACTAGAGGGCGGTGTATTCCCATCTCCTGCAACAGCAAAACTCAGAATAGCCTCTGGCAAAAGAAAATAAACTATTTATTCTTAGTCAAATGCAAAATGCGTACTTTAAGACCCACACCATTAACATCACATTCAATGGATTTTCTACAAAATCCAGAATGTTTCAAAATGCATTTTTTGAAATAAGCAACTCATCTGTTTCAGTTTCTCGTCTCACACACAAAGACCAACTTGCAGTGAATTCAGTGTTATTGGTACTTTCTTCCCGGTCTCCTTCAGTCTTCACAATCACGTTGAAGGTGTCTCTCCTGCTTCAACAGTACCAGCTGTCCCGTTTGTCTTCTCTGTAGCATCTGAGGTTGGAGAATGAACACAGAATTTATTTAATTCAGTGCAGAGGGGATGTACAATAAAACAACTGGTTTTTAGCCGAGGTAGTGCCATGGCTCTAAGGATGCCAGTGTCGGCTGGCTGATCCACTACTTTGGGCAACTCAGCTATTGGATGGATTGCCATTAAATGTTGTACATTCATTCATTCAATTCAGCTGTAATCACCTCAGTGATCCCCTGATTTTCCATTTCTTTAATTTGTCCAGTACTCTTGTTTCCTGGACAAATGTGTGCAAAACTCGTGACATTCCCTTTAGCCTCAGCTGTAAGTTGTGTTTAGTGCTAATTAGCAAATGTTAGCATGCTAACAAGCTAAACTAACTTGGTGAACATACTAAACCTCTCAGCTGCTAAAGCTGTTTGCACGCAATGTCAGGAGAATGGAGAGAACAGGAAAAATAACTGGAAAAATAAGTCAGCATGGTGATTTTAGCATTCAGCTCAAAGCACCGTGGTGCCAAGGTACAACTTCACAGAGCTGCTAGCATGTCTGTAGCCTCTTGTACATACTTTTGTTTCAAATCATTACACCAGAACTGAAATAATTTCACCATCACAGCCAAAACCTGACACATCAGAGTGAATAAGCTGTCTTACCGTGGATACTCTCTTGCTGTTCTTCCTGTCCTGCAGCTTGCTCCATCCCTTCACTGGTCTCATTCTCTTTGGACTTCGATTTGGGTTTCTTTGCTACAGGTGGTGGCACCTTGCTCCCTTTCTTCACCGACTCTGCTTCACTCACCACCTTTGTTACAGAGGAAACCTCCAGGTTATTCTGTACACTTGCCTTGGCCTCCGGTGCAGTCTCAATCACCACCTTCCTGTTGCTCTTGGAGAAGATAAAGCTTGCTGTGCTTGAGGGGGACTTATGGAGGTCTGTTGGTGATGCAGGTGAATGCAGGCTGAGGCGAGATGCAGGGCTCTCTTTTGATCTGGCTACTGTCCTCAGGCGGATGGCCTCCTGCAGGTTCATGGAAGGAGGGGCAGTCATGGCAGGAGGAGACTTTTTCGTAGGGGAGGGGACTGTGGATGAAGATGTAGATGGAGCCACAAGAGACTGGGACTTGGGCAGAGCTGGTTGTGAAATAACTGTGACAGGTGAAGAAGTGGATGAGGGAGAGGTCATTATCAGTGACCTTCTGATGGGCTTTTGAGGAGCTTCGCCACTCGCAGATGAGGTTGGGACCTGATTGCTGGACTGCTGTTTCCTCATCGTGACCTCAGCCTGTGGTTGCTCTTGAGCTGTAGGGGGCTCAGGACTGCTGTTGACAGACCGCAGCTTGACCATCTGCAGGAGGGAGGGGGTGACAATGGGAGTGGGTTCCTCTTGTACAACAGAGACAGGGGTCGGCTCTTGGCTTTGGTTTTCTGTGCTTGCAGGATTAGGCTGGTGCTTAACGCTAGTAAAACCCTGCACTGGTAAAGGTGGAGGTAAAGGGATGTTTACAGGTGGAGCAGGAGCAAGAGCAGGAGCAAGAGCAGGAGCAGGAGCAGGAGCAGGTGGCTGAGCCTCTTCTGGTGAAGGAGAGCTTTCAGGAGCTAGTGGGACTGAGATGTCAGATGGTGGCAAAGTTGGGGCCTCATGGATTCCTGCACCATCAGTGTTTGCGGGTACAACTTCAGGTTGGAGCAGAGGTTCTGTGGGAAGTGGAGGTGGAATACTCTGAGGGGGACTGAGAATGTTGTTTGATGAAACTGGATTAGTTTCAGATTCACATGGGATGTTCTCTTGTGGAATATCAATATCCTGCTCTGACAACTGGGGTTGTGATGGCAGAGGTTGTGGTGGACTGAGTTTGCTAACACGTGTTGCTTCCACAGAAGGCTGAGAGGCATCTTCCTGAGAAGACGAAAGAGCAACCTCTTCAGTAGATGGAGCAGTATTCTCTTTAAGAGGTAGAGGGGAGACCTTGACCTGTGGGAGGGAGACATCTTTATGAAGTGTAGGGGGGACTTCTTGAACCGCAGGAGTAGAGGACTCTTTGGGCCTCAAAGGAGAAACTTCTTGAGGTGAATGAGATGAGAACTCTTTAGGTGGTGGTGGAAAGACGTCTTTTGATGGCGGAGAAACCTTTTTAATTGTAGGAGGGGAAACTGCTTTAATTGGTGGAGGGGGAGCTGTATAGGGTGGGGGAGGAGGGATACTCAGTGGTGGGGGTGCAATACCCTGGGATGAACTGGATTTCTGTGATTCAACCTCTGTGGTTGCCGTAATGGATTCAGTAGTCACCGCTGATACAACATATGTAGATGTGCAAGAAGAGTCACCACCAGGAATGGTCTTTGCTGGTGGCACCTGAACAGGCATGACTAACCCTCCCTCACCAAACAATGGGGGAGGTGGTAGGGGAAAATCTATCTCATCAGACCCACCAACGCGCACTTGTGCCATCGGTGGTGGTGGTGGGGGCCAGCATGACTCGGGGGATACAACAAGTTGTACTGATGTGACAGAAGTAACTTCTGTGGTTTGTTTGGCGAGGGGTTGAGGAGGATGGGGAGCCACAGAATGAGAGGGGGATGGGGAAATGGGACCTAATGATATTGCAGGTATGGCATTCATGTTGGTCTTTACATCTGTGGCTAGCGTGGATGTCTTCTTGACTTCTTCTTCTCTCATTGCTGCCAGCCTTTCTTCACGTTTCTCCACAGCCTTCACTAACATTCCGTTTATTATGTCACTTACTTTTACTTTCTCATCTTTTTCTGTCACATTGCCATTTCCTTTCAAATCTACATTTTGCACCAGTCTTTCATTGCTCTCTTTATGAACCTCTGCATTCAAAATCACACTTTCTTGACCTTTCTTTCTCTTCAGGGATCCATTCATGGACTCCACTATAATAGCTGGATTCTTGTGCTTTCTTTCTACCACCATGCTCTTCACAGAGCTCTCTGTAGATGCAGAAGGGGACTGCCTCTGTTGTCTCCTGTCCTTTGGGTTCTTCTTTATGATGGCATAAACATTGTCAGGTGCGGGGGGTCCCAGCAGCAACTCAAAGGTACGCTTGTTGTGAGCCCATACCTCTGGAGGAGGGGGTGGAGGTGCATGGACTTTAGGTGGCGGAGGGATGTTGAAGAGTTCTCTTAAGGTCCTTACAGAGGCACTGACGCTGACAGTGTCAGCTGAGTCAGTTTTAGGATCCTCAGTAGATTTTGTATTTTCAGGAGCCTCTGGCTGTATGAGAGGGGATGGAGCTGAACCAGCAGAAGTGGGCCCAGGAAATAACCTTTGAAGCTTTGCTAAGATGCCTCTCTTATGTCTGGGAGATGAGCTGTGAGACTGTTTAGAAAGCTGTGGTGATGTGGCATCTTGACTGGAGTAGCCACTGGACGGAGAGATTATTTTGCTTAGCTTATTCTCCTGAAGTTGTTCCTGCTTCTCTTCTGAGGCATTTCTGAAACCCTTTTCCTCAACCTTTGCAGCATCCCTTGCTTTTAGTGCCTGAGATTTAATGGGACTGAATGACACAGAGCCTGTAGACTCCTCCAGAGAACTGGTGTCAGCATTGTAGCCAGGGCTATCCATGATTTTGGAGGCCATAAGAGAAGCTTCCGATTTGTTGTTTTCATTTTCCTCACCTGTGGCTGGGATTCTGTGGAGCGAAGATTCCCCTGAAATGACCCTAACCTCTGCCAAATCACGTGATCGTCGTTTCATCTTATTGTGGAGGGAATAGGAACGGCTTGGAGGAGGAGGAGCCTTCTTGGGCTTCATGACAGAGAGGCTACGCACAAACTGCCCGTCTTTCTTAACCGCATCTACTTTACCAAAGACCTTGCCATTGGAGGTGCATTTGGAAGCCTTGCTAACAGAGGAGTGGACACTGACTCTGTCCTCTTTAGCAGAAACATCTCCATCCTGTGACCTCTTCTGCCTGGGGGTGCTGCTGCTGGAGATGGTAGAGGAGTCAGACACTAAGGTCTCTGAGGACTCAGAGTTGCTCCAACAAGAGCTATCGGACAGATTGGGGGGCTTGTGACGGGAAACGGAGGTGATGTTGGAGGCTCTGGAGGAAGTGGTTCTGGATGAAGAGGCTCTAGAGGAAGCACGAGATGGGGCTGGGCTGGGGAGCAGCAGGCTGCTCTTGCTGACAGTGCGCAGGCTGTTGCGACTCCGTCCACGGCTGATTTCAACCACTTCGATGGACGGAGGCAATACAGCATTGGGAATGATTTTGGACATGTAAGCGGCCTGGGGTGACATGGACATGACGGGGCTGGGCGGCTCCTGCTGGAGGCTGTTGGCGGTTGTCATCCAGGGAACAGCCAAGGACCGGGGCCTCTGTCCACCTGACAAGTCAGGACCCAGGCGGTACAACAGGGCCAAGTCATCCCTATGACCAGCATGGGTGGCATTGAGCTGCTCGACTTGGTCTTTGTTGAGGGGCTGGATGACGTTCATATCATGAAGGCCAGCAGTGGCTCCCTTTTGTGCCTCTGCTGTCTGATGTGGACCATCAGTGGTGGGGCTGACGTCACTTTCACCATTATAAAGATGTTCCTCATCTAACTTCTGAGTCAATGTCCAGCCCACTCTGTCCAACCCTGACAGGAGATAGGAAGACTAATTAGCACAAGGAAATGGACATGCAAAGACACCATTCATTCATTTTCTAATACAAGACAGAAATATTAATTCCATGAAATTTGTAAACATAGCACATACAATTTAAAGAGCCATTCACAGACAGATGCCTTTTGTAAGTAATACATTTTAAAAATCTCGCTGCATACCCAGCTCTCTCTGAACATGCTGTGGGATACCGACAACAGTCTTCCTCTGTCTTCTCCTCTTTGCCTTTTCGGACTTTTTCCCAGAGTTCAAGGGCCTGAATGTTGATCCTGGGCCGACAGAGATGTGAGAGAAAAGAGAAAAACTTGATTCCTTGATCCTTAAAACAAATTTAATTCAAACTGAATTTACGTCTCACCCATTATAGATTCAATTAAAGGTCATTTTATGTATTTTTTGTGTATCGTGACGTTGTACAATGATGGAGAGGAGTTCTGAATTATGGTGAAGTTACCTTGCCTGGTGAGTCCAGAGCGGGACGATCTAGTGGACACAGATGATTGTACAGAGACGACAGAGGATGTGTCAGGAATGGTGCTGTCTGTCGTAAACCCTCCGCCTTCCCCGTCTGTTTGGGCTGTCATTGTCGACTGACAAAAGGAGAAAAAAATAAATCACTTGTACCATAAGTCTAAATTTGCAGAATTCAAAAGAAAACAGCAATTCTGAGTGTGATGTGTCACTTACAATTGTGCTTTCGTTATCCTGGTACTCGACTCCATTATTGGTTTCTGCAAGGAGAGGAACGTGTAGCTCTGCAGATTTACAATGGCATTTAAAAATTTTAAGTGTTGCACACCCTCTTGAGCGATATGCAGACCGTTATCAACATGTTGGTAAGGGACACCTCTAATTTAGTGCTGAGATGTAAAGATGCAAAAATACCTTCCTGCTGCATCATTTTCAATCCCTCCAGGGCCTCAGTGTGCAGGTCCTCCAGGTACTTGGGCCTGGTGCTGGCCTCAATGAACACATTCTCCTGGAGCAGCAGGGGTGCTGGGGTCATGTTATCATTGTCTCGCTTTGGGACAGCTTGAAGTAAAGAGATGGGGAGAGAGGATCAGTGTGGATCAACTCAAAGCTCTGTGTTACTGTAACAGCAGATAAGGGGTGAGTGTGAGTGCGAATGAAAAAGTCTGTACTCCGGTTCCACTCATGCAAGATTAAACTCGAGTGACTCTGACAATGCCTTTTAAGAAGGGATTATCAAATCAAAAATCTACCGTCAGTAACATATGCTTGGTATTATGCTTTTTTTTATATCCTAAGCACCATTTTCTTAGACAGTGAAAAGAACACTGATTAAATTGCTGTCACATCTTGTTGCATGCATAGCACATCAGTTCAATCTTTCATTATCTAATGTAACGAAGCATAGGCACCATCCAAAAAAATAACAATTTGCTTTGAGAGGCAAATTTCATTAAGTCGTATGAACTCCAAAAACCTGAAAAACCTCCTCCAGTGACTTTCTGTCACACACATTCAAGTTGAGCTGCTTGGTTTAATGTTATGATTTTACCCCGACAGTGCAAAACTCTGTACAGATTATTGTCATGTTTTAACTTCAACTAAAAAAAGACATAAAATCAAGGATAATGTTTCAGTTTCTTCTTGCGTATCACCTGGCATGTCATGCAATTCTGTAATACACGTGGTGCTCTCACTTGTCCAGTCTGGGACCTGCTAAGACACTTTTATGTAATGGGGACAGCTGCTCTACATTTAGCCACCTACTGTACTCTGCTGTCCAAACGGTCGCTGTAAGACCATGCTGGAATTATCCTTGACAGCTACATGCTCAGCGATCGTTACTAATTGTTACCACTGCCTCTTCTGTAACAGCATTATGGACGTTCTGGTGTTAGAGAATCCCAATAATCAATTATCTCTAAATAAGCAAAACTCAAGTCACTTGTTTTCCAGGCTAGTAGAAATAGCTAAAGTGGGACTGTGACCCACAGCACATCATATATCAGCAGAGTAAATATTATACACAGATTACAGTGAATGACCACACTTTAATTACTTTATTGTCTGTCTTAGGCAAGCCAGCCCATCCTCCCTGACCTGGCAATACTTCAACAGAGAAATGTCAACAATCAGAGCATGAGCATTTTGATTTGAGTCAAAAATCAATCAGCTCCGTTGTCTCAAAATAACAAAGAAGCAGCATGTGCTGCTTTCACTCACCTTTCCTCTTGAAGACTGTTGGAAAGCAGTAGATACTAGGACTGGAGTTATTAGTCAGAAGCACCACCATGATCTCTTATATCATATAAAAGTACACCAAAACTAAGTCTAAGTGGTGTTAAAGAATAAAGACCAAAAATTAGATCTAAAGGTGTAGTCCGCAGTCTGTCAGCTCAAAAAACATCCTGGATAGATCAAGACACGATGATAATCTTGCTTGTTTTTTGATGAAGTTGTTATTGTCAGTTCAGGTCTATGCAGAGCAGAGAAGGTCTCTACAGCCAATAGACAATCAGAGCTCAGACACTAATCCTCACCAGCCTAATTCCTGCCATCCCTCTCTCTCTCACTCTGTATCTACCCCTCCCCATCCACTGCTCAACAAGATACCCAGCATCCCCACTGTTGCTCCCCATCTGCAGGGACGCTCACCCCGGATTGGTCAGTTAGGACACAGATCAAACCGAGATCACAACACATGTAAACATTAAAAGCAAAGCGAAAGCTGTTGTCAGGGATTTGAGGTATGAGCCGGTCACAGGCGGCTCCCTCACAGTTTTAGCCACCGTTACTAAATAACTCTACACTGCTTTGTTAGATACCACACAATTTTCAATATAGAGCTCTTGCAACACAAGTGATATATATACTTTCTCAGACTTCATTAAGAGACATATAACTTTACTGTTTTGCCACAAGGGGGAGTAAGTGATTTGAAATAATCTATTCCCAGATTAAAAACATTTTTAAAAAGGGGCCTGCACATGGTCACACATGTGAAAAATGTTCCCTCAGAAGAAGAAGAACACAGAATATGATAAAAAAGTTCCTCAGCTAATCCAGACCTGCTACCTAGACATACATTTTCTGATCTGGAGAAGTATCAAACTTTCTTTAAAAAAAAAAAATAAAAAAATTTTGAGACAAATTTCTGTTGTTGAGACAAATTCTTCTTCATTTTTTCTTTTTTTTAAATTTCCATTCAGGACACTTCAAACTAATCTGCAGTTGAGCACTTTGCTCACTTCCTGGTGTGCTGAGCAGACATGACATGGAATGTGTGACATCTGAACAAATGGAAAACATTCTCATGGTGAGTCAGACAAAAGCCGTTCACAAAGAAAAGAAAAGAAATGAATCGCATGTGTTACCAGTATATAGTAACGAGAAGAAACGGATCAAAGTTGACATTTATGTGCGTGGTAACGTCTGCCCAGGACAACATTTATCTGACAGTAGACACTTGACTGGAGAGGCCTAGAGTGATGGGCAGGGCATGACTGTACGCTAATGAGGGGCTCATATAGTCACTGGTTCCAATGATCACATTATAATTGTGTCCATATTAATCACTATTAAAGACACCATCTGTCACTGCTGGATTGTACGGAAGCTGGCGGTATTAGCGGGCTAGTAGTGATTACGTATGGATCCCAAACTGATGTTTACATCTTGGATTTGGATAAACACATTTTAACTGAGCAAACATCTGTTGGTAAGTTTGTTTAGGTAAAATATGGATTCTCTGACAGTAAACAGAGACAGAAGGGTTGAGGAAATATGTTGCATCACCGACTGCAGTAAACAAATTATAACCAGTGAAACAGACAGCAGGGGAGGGTGTTTATGATATGAAACCATGCCAGTACCTAAGTTTTTTCAACCAACCTGCAAATGGTAAATAGCACTGTCAATGGACTTATTAGTTAGAGTGGTTGTGGAGACTGGAGACTCCTGCCCAGGACCACCTACCCAGGGGTTAAATCAGACCATGAGAAAATGTCCAACACCCCTTCAAATGACTTGACCTCAAATTATTATTATTATTTATTTTCAGGTAATCACTTAATCTATCTAACAAGGCTAAAAACTGGCTTTGTATTTCTATTTTGTACCGAAACACTTCAGCTCTGACCAACAGCAGTGTCATTTTCCATTTTACACCTAATACCGTTTAGTAATAATCAAGTCATGAGTTCACGTCTCTAAAATGTTCTGCTTGGATATTTCATTTTGTATTTATTTAGTCCACTGTTCAATTATAATTTATGTACATTTTAATGACATACATTACTGAGCTGTGTTTTTAAGCCCTCTACACTGTCAGGACTAGAATTCTGGTGGGGAAGTAGTAAAATCTTATTTGGGATAACAGAGCAAAAATTGAACTTGTTTCAGTCTATAAATACTGGTATCAGTCTGTATAATAATAATACCCACGTGTGTTTATTTGAAGAATTTAAACCTCCTTCCAGGTGGATAAAATCCCCAAACTCCCAAAAAAATAAACTACTGAGGATGTGACCTCACTGTCCTGAGCTAAGGCTCTGCCGGACGCCAAAATGCCTCCTTCTGAACCTGAAAGATAATCTGACGAAGAGCACAGACAGTTTAAAAAAGGGCCGGGCAGCTGGCTGTTTTTTGGGAAGTTGCTATTCTCCAGGAATACAATATCTGGCATTACTCCGCTAAATGTGCATGACAGTAGGTAGGAACGAGGAACAGGAGAGAGGAAGATGAGCTGATCAGTTTCAGAGTATAGATAATACAGTTTGAGACCACTGCTTTAGACAGAACACCACACACCAACAACATCAACACAGACAAACTGACATTCATGTGATGTGACTCTTCCTAGAACTGCTTCATGGGAATCAAACAGATGCAAATACCCCCCCCCTACACACACACACACACACACACACACACACCCCTCACGTCCCTGCCCTAACTTGCCCCTCTCTGTTTTGCTGCACCGCCAGGCAGACAGCCATGCAGAGACATTCTCTCCAGCTCTGAGGGTGCTGTTTGCCAGGTGCTTAAGCCTCTCTAATCAGCACAAACTGAACTGAACGCACTCTGATGAGACTGGGAAAGGGCTGAAGGCTCACCGTTTCTCTAAAAGCAAGTGTGTACAGTCTGGACACACTGGACAAAAGCATCCTGGTCAAAGCCGTGTGCTCCACTGACTGTATTCACGCTCATGGTTTTCAAAGAAGTAAATCACAAACATCACAGCTGATAGAAAAGAGAGAAGAGGTGTGGTGTGACAAGGACAACAATCCAGGTAACAGATATACCTGCATTATCTGGCACGCAAGGATACACTCTAATTCACTCTCAGACAATACAATCTGTATGTCCAAAAACAGACCCTCAATGTGCACAGATGCATACCTGCACCATAGTTAATATCACAGCATTACTTTACATCCTGAACCTTCACACAGCCTTTATCTGTCAGTTTAATGGGTTTAAGAGTGAGCAAACTTCTGTTCTCAAACTCAGTGGCAGTTTCACAGCAATGAAGTAAGAATTCAAATCCCATTAAAAACTGTGTAGGAGAATGTAAAATATTCAGGCACGAGGAATAAATTAAATGGTGGATCACCTCTGGACACTAAAACACCAGGTTTTGCTCAAGTACACTGGGCAACTCCATTATATACAAGCAGAGCTCAGGCCTGGTCCTAGAACAAGTCTAGAAAGAACAGTGTGTTCCCAGAAAGGAACCTTTACTAAATAAAACCAACAAAATCATGTTTATTAAGTGCATCATGAATTTCTTCTCTTTACAGTACCATTGCTCCAAAGCTGTCTAATTTAACTGCAAAAGTCATGACTGGTGGTGACTCACAAAACTTTCCAGGCACATTTTTATCAGTCTCTCTGTAGACTTGCCACAGTGTGTTGGCAAACATTTTCCTTTCGTGACAATAGCATGTGCAGTTGGTGCAAAGCCACCGCAAGGTATCTGCATATCTCGACAATGAAACCATGTATGACTTCATAAATAAATAAATTTAAAAAAAGAAAAGAAACACTGCTGCTTTTGGCTGTCCTGCTGGGTTTGGCAACATGGACACCAAACATTTAAGGATCGCAAAGAATAAAAGGAACCTGATGAAATGAAACATGAGCACAATAGTCAGGTGGGACTAGAGGGCAAACTGGCACTTAGTAAACTTCTCTTACCATTTGAGTGACCTAAATATGATCTCCTCTGCCATTTGGGTGTGGTAGCGCTTCACCTATTGAAATAAAATCCTAGTAAATGCTAATAAAACCCTGTGATTATAAATACGAATTTGTGCAAGTGTTTACAGGTAGTCAAGCCCTTAACTACAGAAATTCCCACGACGTCAGCATTAGCGTGACTCTTACCCACATACTATATATAACACATGGACAGTGTGTGTTAGTGTTGTGTACATGCCTGTGAGAGTTGTTTTCAGTCTGACCTCAACTTTAACATATTTTATATTCAAAGCACCAAAGGCCCGTGCCCTTATCCTGAAAGGTAATGTGGGAATGGACCACTTCCTCGCTTCAAAAAGGTGTTCAAATTTATAAAAGCACACGCAATAATCATTCAGAGGGACGTGTCTCCCTGAAGTGACAGTTTATAAAAGGCTGTTGATTAGTTCCCGCCATGAGAGGAAGAAAGTGAAATTCATATCTTGGTTTTCTCAAACCTGTTCTCCTGCCCTTCATTGTTACTGTGTCATCTTCACAACACAATAAGGCATCCTATGTCCCACAAACACACAAAACTATTGAGCTGAAAACAATATTAAAGCTTACTTTTCACAGGAATGAAATTTTTCTCTTAATTGGATGAAGGTTGCAGTCTTTGGCCTCTAATAAGGATACTGTAACTCGTGCCTTGTTACGTCCATGGCAACGTTTTGATTGTTTTTCTTTCACTTTCCGAAATGAACCATGTGTTTCATGTTATTTTTCCATTTGTCTTTTACTTTTACTAATATCTTCCATCCCAAAGCTGAAAGTGTGAGCTCCACTCACTGAAAACACACCGTCTTCCTGATTTATACTATAATGCTATCTCACCCTTGTGACTTAAACACAATCAAGCTGAATGCACACAAAAGCTAACCTCATGATGAACCTGTTAAGGCTGCAAATCTTTTATACAGCTACACGTGGCAACGGTTTATCAGAGTTCAAATGTTCCACATAGCGCTTTTGAACTGATAGGCCTTTACATCACATGATAAACTGACAGAAAATAAAGTAAAGCAACAGATAAATACACTCAGGCTTAACAATCCTGTTTCACTTAAGCAGTGTCTATGACTGAGCTTTCAACAAAGGAAGCTAAATAGAATGGCTCATAAGATGTGAACCTGGCATGCAAATCAAACATACACACACATACATTCACACAAAGGGCTCCCTATTTCTAGCTTCCTCAGAGAAATATCTTTATAAAGCTCAGGAATGTGAGGAATCTCTCAGGGAGCGTTTAGAGTGAACAGGTGACCTTGTGAGTGTACCGGAGTGGGACAGTATGACCTAATCAGTCTTTCCTTCCTCCATATTTTCATTTTAAATGAACAAGGGAATTATTATTTAAGCCCACTACGAAGGTTAGACAGGATCTGGAGAGGCCAGAGTTGCATAACAGCGGCCTGTCGTCTAGTTTTACACAGGATCGGGTAAACTGACAGCACGGCAGCGACATAAATCACGGTCAGACAGGTGCGCAGAGACCAGCATTGTAAAGAATTAAAATGTAAAGACTGATACCCTCTGCCCTCTGGCTCAGGTTGAAACATTGGCCAGAGAACACAATGCAGAGTTAATGGGTTCATCAGGCTGAAAAGTTCAAGAGGCCAGAGTTTATCACTCCAAAACCTGCTACTATGCAGTTCCCTCTCTGGTCAAACTCCATGGGCCTTGTTTACAAAAACACATTCCCGCAAGAGCAAGGAGTAAGGCAGCCCGGTGCAGGATCTGGATGCTCACCCTGACAGAGAATCCAGATCAACCTGCATTGTCATACTTAAATGAAACTGAAACGCAAACACACTTGGAGATTCAATCCTCCACTGTGTAAATAGAAGGTTCCTATGTCTTGTTTATTATCTGACTGAAGACGTACAGTAGACAACACTAGAGGGCTGGGTGTTGTCAACTCTTCTCCAGCATAATACAGAGGAACAAACATGTTCTCTGGGGGAACTTTTTTCTTTTTTTTTTTTTTTAGAAAAATTTGAGTTTTACTTTGAGAAAAGAAGTGTTTAGGTCAGCAATTTCAGCATCCTGTGCTTCTTTCTACAAAAATCATTTTTATCTATGGATGGTTTAAGATCAAATATTGTTTTTTTGTGACAAATCTTTTTGATTTTTTTTCCCGTATCTCTATATCTGTATCTCTATTTCCGGGGGATTAGCTCAAATGGTAGAGCGCTCGCTTAGCATGCGAGAGGTAGCGGGATCGATGCCCGCATCCTCCACAAATAATCTTTCAACACTTACCATAAAGAAAGTATATCTATCTATCTCTATAAAAGGCCTATATATTTGGTAACTAAAACATGGAGAAAGGGAAGAAGTGTGATGTGTTTTTAATTTTGATGGACTTGCACTGAAGTTCACACTGATCTGCAACTTGCAACAGCCCAATATACCAGTCTCTCATACATACTCACACTCCACGGGATCCTCTGTGGGTACCAGTGTCTCATTGTGATGAGGAATGGTGTGAGTAGAGAGGTCAGGAAAAACAGAACCCCTTGTTCCTCCCTCACTGTAACGGTCCTGGCATTGCTTTTAATTAACTGGCACTGTGCCTGCCATACCAGGCATTTAGTGGGCAGGAGGCCCCTCTGGCATCAATACAGATCATCATCAGGGGCTCAGCTTAGAAGTATTCAATTTTATGGCCAAGTGTGTTACATTGCGCCGTGTCCTGGTCCTGTAATAAACCTCCTCTGGATGCATTTTGGGAATTGCAATTCCCAAAATGCATCCAGCTCCTTCTCTAATCAGAGGAAGCGTCTGGCGTTTAGTTTGTTGCGGCTGTTGCCAGCACCAACATTCTGCACGCCATACACCACACATTTATAGCTGAGGGCTCCACAGCAGCATATGTTACTAACTCCTACATAAATCACAGTTAATAGTTGACGCTTCCAGCTTGGTAGTGATATATTTCTGTAACCTTAAGGCCTCTTACCTTAAGGCAATTCATATACCCTTTACAAGAATATTCATTCTGACAACCACAACAACAGCATTTAAAGGTCTATGTGTGTTTTTGGTCAAAAAAAAAACTTCACCAGGGCCTCTGCTCAATGTGGGAGGTGGCCTCTAAGCCGACCTTGGCAAAGGAGAAATACCTTATCTCTCTTCACAGTTTACCTTCTCTTACAAAACCCTTTGCTTCACACTGCTGCTGTAGTCAGCCGTAAGCAGCAAATATTGTGTAATGCTGACTACTATACGCACACTGACGTACTTGTCTATGCATTCATCATCTTCCAAAGCCACAGTTGTGACTGAAAGCGTGTTTATGCATACTCATCTTCTGTTGTGGGTTTAGTTTGACTGTACAAGTTTGAGTCCCGTGGAAATCCCCCTGACACCCTTCCTGAAGAACTACAAGCCCTGGGCTTCCACAATGAGGAGACGCAGCAGAAGAAGCAGGCGGAGCCTCCTCTGTCGGTAAAGCCACTCACCAAGAGTGCACAAGCACTGCCAGACAACCACACACAAAACAGACCGAACCAAATACTGCTGGTACTTTTGTGTGTTTTACATAAGCCAACTTAGTAAAACAAGGTTTTGCTTGTTTGTCTGATGTTTGTTGTGTTTCAAGTCTGACTGCATCAAGGTGTGATTAGTGTAGGTATAAAACTGAAGTTAATACTTACAATTTACACACACACACACAAAAATATGTTCACAAAAAGAGGACAATGCTGCTGCAGTGCAGCATGCTGACATACGAGTGCACGTATGCAAGCTCCAACAAGATCTGGTCGAGCACAGCTCTGGGAAAAGCCAGAGTGTTGCTGCAATTTTCGTGGGAGTGTGAGAATAAGTTTTTATGCGTTTACGCGGGTTTTACTGAAGCTGTTGTTTGTACGGGTGTAAGTTAAGATGAAATACACCATCCACTTCCTGAATGTCCTGTGTGGAGGACAGCCACCCTCCGGATAACCTGACGACCAGGTAAGTAAGTGGCAGTATCGCAGAACAGGACAGACAGAGATTTTTTTTCAAACAAAGCGAGCCGAAGGTCAGAGGGCAAGTAGGAAGTCAGTCTGTTCAAACATCTTTCCAGTGAACAAACACACATGCCTGGGAGGCAAGGAGCAGGATATTCAACTAGTTCCCAGAACCTTATCCCTGCTCAACTTGGATGTCATGTTATTAAAAGAAATTACTGTTAAACTACGACACATTACCCACAGGACCACAGTGCAATAAATGGCTTCCCTTGGCAGTAATACACTTCATCTTATTGAAGTGTATTTGTTGTTTGATTGTTGATGATGAGTTTTTCAGTTTCAGTTTCCTTCCTCCCAGACATCCATTGTTTTCTTTCATGTCAGAACAAAACATTAATCAACTGACAACGTGTTGACTGAGATAGAACATATTTGTGTGTGTGAGTGTGTGTGTACTTGTAGATTTATCTTTGAGAGGACCAATTTGAACACAGACCTTACGGAGTGAGGACGTTTTGGTCAGTCCTCACAACTTTAAAGGGCTGTTTGAGGATTAAGACTTGGTTTTAGGGTCATGCTAGGGAGTGCGTGCATTATGTCAATGAGTCTCCTCACAAAGATATAACTATATGTGTGAGTATGAAAGGTACCTTATCTTGTATGGCAATACAATTACAAGCAGCGGTGCATTCAAGAATACTCTGACATTCATAAACTGACTGCCAGCTGCTGAACTACATTTTTGTCAGAGGCAACTATTGATTATTTAAAATATAGGTTAAGCCTTAAGAGCCACATGGATTAAATATCTGGTATTTGCTTTGTCAAAGAGTGCCTCTGCTCTTTTGTTCCCTTCAGGTTAATGTTTTATTTCATCAAAGTCTTACAACGTTGTCATTTTCTGGTGAGTTGGCCCAACTAAATTCTCCAATTGAGGTGCTAAAGAAAGTGCTTTTTAAAACTGTAAAATATGGGCAAACTGTAGTTAAGGGGCTTCAACGTTCAAACCCGTTGGTACGCTTCTTTGAAATCAGTTCAAGCCATATACAACAACTCTTTAGTCACTTCCCATGTCAAGTAGACATCATGATGCTTGTAATGTACTGTCAACTACACCACAGAGCACCTGACAAAATGTAAACTCACTTATAAAATCATCCTGTGTGTTCTTACCATGACTGTTTCCGTGTGGATGCGCCTGCCTTCCTGACTTCTGACCTCCCTTGTTTCCACCCTGATGCCCAGCAGGGTGCACATCCAAGGCCAAGTCAAGTGCAGGGCCTAGACCCAGATTTTGCCCATTAGCGCCAAGGTCCTTCCTCTTCTTGCCCTTCAGCCAGCCCAGAGCCCGGCCAAGGGAGCGAGTGCGCTTCTTGCGACCCCTTTTGCCGTGCTTCTCTTGGGCAAAAATCTGAACCACATCCTGGGGAAGCAGGTCCCCAAACCCCAGGGAGTCACGGTTTGACATACCACCTCACACTGGAGCTACGTCCTGGGGAAAAAAAAAATTAGAAATTTCAGTCGTCATCATCCACATGTGCTGGCGCTGAAGGAGAATTAAAGAACCATGGCAAATTTTTCATTGATTTCTAACATTTTAGAAATGCTCCCAATGATTTTATTAATTATCGTACAGAGACTGTAGAATTGCTTTAAGTAATTCATCACAGTGAACTCAGTTATGTTCATGGAAATCATAACTTTCGATATTTGAGAGCTGGCTGCTGCGAGGAAACCTTTTCAAGTAAAAAAGCAGCCAAATTCAGAGCTCTTACAATAATGTCTGTATCTGATTACTGTCTGCCTTCCAGCTTTGATTTCCCATCAACAAAGCTCATTATTCTCATGCTGCTCCGCAGCTGATGTAGTAGCTATTCGGTTCCTCCTTGAATGCACCACAAAAGCCACAAGGTTCAGGATGATGGATGAACTATGACAAACAGGTTTCAAGTCTAAGCAATGTACAGTGTATAAAACTATAAGTATGAATCATTAAAAGCTGATAAATCCAGTTGTTCAACAATTAAATACTGCGTCAGACATGAATTCGCAGTTGCAAAGTCTTATTCTTTAGACCCAAATGCTATGTGTGTACATAAATCTGTTAGTATTTGTATTGGTGCGTCTCCGTAGGCACTGCTCATTCAGTCCACACGCTCAGCCTACACAGACCCCCTCCTGTCTCTAAACCAAACTTCACAGTTCTGCAAAGAAAGAACTGGCACCGCTCCCTTCATTCCATAACATGGAGTCATAATTCACAAAGCCGCACCCGTAGGCTCATGCACTTTTACACACAGGCACAACAGCACACTAGGAAGAGCTAAAGAATAGAATAATAAACAGTCACTAATGTGCATCGAGGCGTTTTTAACAAACGGTCTCCACACACATATATCATTACAGTTTCTGTGTCATGTTTCATTGTCATCCTTTATCCTTTTTCCTCACTTTTTTCATTCTCAGTTTATTGAGCTCATTTTCTTCTCTCAGCCTCCTTCCTCAACCCTTCACCTTGCTAAACTCCTCTACTTTGAGGCAGATTTTTCAGCTTTTGCTCCTGGGGTTCTATAGCTTGAATTGGGCTTCCTCCAGCCGCATACTTTATTAGATACTCATGTCCAAATCACTGGGCTAAAAGCAGGAACAAGATGTTCAGATGACAGGAGTCAGAGCTTGTAAATAAGCAGACAAAGACTGAGGGAGGGTGGGAGTGGAGAGAATTATGAATACCTGGATGAGCTGCTGTCCAGAAAGTTCATGAAAAGTTTTGAGCTGCGACGCTGCTTCAAGGTCTGTATGAAAAAAGTGCAGACAAATTTTAGCACAAGCAAAGTGTGAGTAATACAGTCTCTGGGAATACTTTCCTGTCCTGTGATGAGACATGAAACTAAACCACACAAACCTATGTCATGTTCTCTGAGGATTACAAATGTGACTTTTCCAGGCGTCTTCTCACCATCAAAGCTCTGTGTAACACAGAGGGGGGAGCTGTGATGAGAAGTTAAAGGACTATGGTTTGGATGGATCGTGTGGAAACTTTTTCAAGCAGATGTGGACTTTATAAAACCAGATGCTTTACCTACTATAGAGCATAAATTAAGCTTTGATCAGTTAAACCCTGACAATGTCAGGATCTATTAGATTTACCTGTACCAGCCCAGTTTTTGCTAACACTAAATTGTGTAAAATCCATTATATGCTTATTACTGAAGTTATAGTTAATGGTGGAGCTGTACTGGACTACATTATATTATATATAATATTATATGCAGTCTAGTACATCACCTATGACCTCAGCGCTAAAACATAAACTGAACATTACAGGCATTAGAAAAATGCAGTTTATGGCAGAACGGTTGGGCTTGATTCCCAGAGGAAAAGTCAGAACAAGTTATCAGAACTTATTTTCTGGGCACTGTGAATATTTGATACCACAGTGTCATTGCTAGAGGAATGCTGCTAGCATGGCAAAAAAAACTGGAAGTAAATCTTGTTCTGGTCTGTCCAGAAAGAGAGGTTTGCATCCAAACTCACATCAGAAGTATGCAGCCCCATATCAGAGGCTTAAGCTGAATACCTGAAGCACTTGAATGCTTTTTTTTTTTTTTTTTTTAAACTTTATACATATGGGTCTGGCAGAGTGTGTATGGTGTAGACGTACTATAAGGTGTGAGTTGTAGTGAAAGGCCAATAACAAGACAGAGCATCCATCACCTCTAGAGAAAAGTGCCAGGCCCCTCCCTGCACTAAGCCCTGTGTTTCTCCTGCTCCAAATTACAGTCATTTGGCCATGACTAAGATGACTAAGATCCGTGCATCTGTATTGGCTACAGTCGCCAATAATCAGATGCTTCTCTCTGGGGGAAAGAGGGGCTGGTTCATTCATTTATAGCCCAGAGGCTGCTGGGTGTGCAACAGTTCCTCATATTATTTCCATCACAGCGAGACCAGAGTAAGGTTAAGAACTGTAGGGACGCGGCGGAGGACCACCCAGTGGATCACAAGGAGATGACTCATGCCACTGTTGTCGTGGTTAGACAAAACAACCTGCAGTTTTCAGTTTTGCAAACAAATTTAATGAGGTGACACATGGCGTTACGTATGTACCACTCTATACGTATGTTTTTTTGTTTTTAAACAATTTGTCTAAAGAAAACGTCATAGCTCTTAGGTTTATTTCCTGTCACAATCCTCTCTTGTAAATAAGCTTTAAACTCACAATCTTTTTTCAAAGCTAGTGCACTGACATCTTAATTACAAAGCTGCTCCATTGCCCCAGCCATTAGCTAACCCCTAACCACACCTCTCAATTCATAAAAGCTGATACACAAGCCACAGGCAGGAAAGAGGAATTTCTAATCTGATCTTTTGTGAATATTTGTGCAACAACAGATACAAAAATCTGGCTAAAAACCTCCACAAACATCGCCTACGCCTCACCACATCAGGGTTTATCATGTTATCATAAAGTTCATGATCAAGTCATATGCCCTAAGCTGATTTACAAACAAAAAAGCTGTATGCTCCCTCTCTCTCACACACACACACACACTAAACCTGCTGTGGTTTTCAAGCCCATCCCCAGTCCTGCCAGAGCAGGCCTGTATTCCAACATGCTGTTTACTTATCCTTTACAAAAGACGTCAGGCCACCACAGTGGACAGGAGGTACCGCTCTAACACAGCAAACCTCAGCGCAGTGTGTCAATACCTGCAGCAGTGACTGATTATCTGACATTGACAGCAGTGTGTACACATCAGCATAAAATAAACCGGGGCTGATAATGGTTTACACACTGTCATGAAATAGACTGCGAGATTCTGGGAATGACATTTATTGATTATGTTCTTCCGACAGCTACTGTGTACGTTGTGGAGCTTCAGGATACAAATTCCAGAGAAAATCTGGGTCTCCCCTCCACTTTTACGCAGGAGGGTCTACGAAGTTAAAGCAAAGCAAAGCAAAGCGCTGACACCTGGCTTGCCTGAAGCAAAGCACAAGTACAGAAGGTTACTGCACATAGCCTGGTCCTAAATCCAGGATAATTTAGCACAGATCTCTATCTTACACTGGCCTCTAATGTACCTTTCTTTGACAAAGTGGTGTGTAAAAGAAAGAGGGAAAGCCAGCTGTTGTCATATTTGAAAACTGCTTTAAACCCAAGTGACTCGAACGTACACACCCTAAACAGATCTTCGTCAAAGCAGAAGTGCAAGTAATGCTCAGTATTTGTTTTAAACAGAATGCCTTTGAGGTGGGATTTACAGCACAGGAAAATTCACTATCACTATTTACCTGACTGACTCTAAACACTAGAACTGGAGGGTTTAGCGGCCCTACATCTGTGACAGAATTTACAGTGAACTCACATAATACTCGTTTTAGTCTCAAGTGTAATACTACCCTTATCGACTATGGCAAATATGAACAATGAGAATTTCGCAGGAAGTGGCGAACGTTGGGGGTAGAGGGTGGGGGGTCCTCCAGGAACTGTAGCTTTGACGGCAGTGAGTCATACAGGCAGACTGACGGAGCAGACTCCACTGCCTCACGGGGGGGGGGTAATAAGGCAAAGCCAAGAGGGAGTGGCGGTGATGTGGGCAGCCACCTTTGTTTGAATTAGCACTGGCTCAGTTTAACCAGAAGGCCAGCCATATCTACGGCTCAGCTGCAGGATTTCAGGTGGTATGACTTGGATGTCACTGAGCCAAGGTTAAGGCCGAGCTGAATGTGGTTAGTCTCCACAAGAAGGAAATAACAGATTAGCAAGGTTAATAATCTCCATTTTGGGGGGGGGGAAAGGGATGTTCTGGATCTGTTCCAGTCTTCCTGCTGAGGTCACCAGAACAGGCTTCACAGTAACAGCCAGATTTGGACAATAACAGTTTTCAAACTACACTTAAAACGACTCTGTAACTAAATGGCAAGTGTTCAGCAGTAACACCAGTGTGGAAACTGGCATTACTGTGAGGCACCTGTAGGCTTCAGTCAGGGCGTTGGCTGTCTTCTCTGGGCATTATCAAACAAAGGAGAGCACTGCTACTCAAGAGCAAACTTAAGCAACGTTGTCTGGGCTAGAACTCTGCATACTCATGTGCAAACACTAAATGTGCAAGAGTTGCACTGTGATGGATGCTGAGGCTATAAACTGGAAATACGCAGTTCCGACGAGGTGTGAAACCAGGGTCAGTCAGTGGAATGAGATTCTTCTCTTTGGGAGAGACCTGTGGGAGTCATGAGGCATCAGTGGAGGATCTCCCCTCTAAAAGGAAGTGGTCTCATCTGTCACAGTGATTTAAATTGACAGTGAGGATTAAGAGGAACATAAATAATGGCACCAAGTAGCTCATGAAAATTCTGTTTCAAGAGCGGGAGTGCAGGATGGCCACAAGTTTCCTACAATTTGGTTTTCAAACCAACATATCAGCATAAATACACACAGCGGTGAAGGACTTGGCCTGAGAGACGATCCCTTGCAGATGTTATGTGGTCCCTTTGTTTGGTGCAGAAAGGATAAAGTTTCAGAAAAAGACCAGGTAATGACAATGATAAAAATAAACACAACAAGGCTGTGAGACAATAATGGCACAAATAAACCAAAATGATAAGTAACTGAGCTCGCTGACGCCAAGTGTGTGTTGTGTATGTGAGAGGTGGTACCGTGCTGAGATCTGTGGACGGGGTAACGCAAGTTGGCGTGCTGCGAGGCCGCTGTAGCCATGCAGCAGCTTGTCTGGAAAGAGCAGCCGCTACATTCCTGAGAGATTGATAATTACCGACTGAAGAACTCTCTTCTCTCTCTCCAAATCTGCTTTCACCCCCCCGACACACCTCCTCCTCCGTCTCCTCGTCCTTCACCCATCATCCCCTCCTCTTGTTCTCCCTTCCCCTCCCTCGCTGCAACCAACCCCTGCCACACATCCCTCATACAGTGGCCTAGGAGACCGAGCCATGAAAGAAAAAAAAAGGATAATGGCTGGCGCATGAGAGTCATTTTGAGATAACATTATAATATGGAGTTGTGTGCACTGGCTGAGATTATTGTTCACTGAGCATGCTTTTCAGGGAAGTTACAAATATTGTACCTCCATGGAAACAAGGGCACATTTTTCATTTACAGAAAATGCTGATATGCAATGTGCAATACAAAATATGCATTAAAGGATGAAAAAACATTAATTTGCACACACATATGATGGATTTTTAAATATATTCTGTCAATAATATTAGAAAAACACAACTTTCCTGACTGTAGAAGCACATTTTGATCGATTTGTTACTACACTGACAAATAAAAGTAGCAAAAACTCAAAACTAAGAAGCTGGAGGCAGCTAGTGTTTCGCATTTGTGCGTGAAAACTGATCAACAACTGATCAATCAATGGACTGATTCAGTTTCAGCACTAATATTCTGAGTGGCTGATACACTGTAATTGTCAACAATGCCTAATAAGTGCACTTTGCTAGTATGTGACAGAATTGTGCAAACAGATTTTTGGTCAGTTGTCTATTTTGGTCAGTATCTTAGATCAGAAAAGATCCTACAGTGTTTGAATGCACATAAATTTTAGTTTTCATTGTTTTGTTTTTTTGTTAATGTTCTGGGTCAGTATTCATAGATGGCAGACAGCAGAGAAAGTGGCAGACCTCTGTAAAGTGTCTTGTTTGCTTTACTTCCAAGGGTTGCCAGGGGTCTAAGTCTGGACTGCAGCCTCTGTGGAGCTTAAGACCCTTGAACTGATGGGTCAGACAGGGGAAAAAAAGAAACTGTTGTGCAGCTGCGGTGAAGGCAAACGTAGCTGGACACTAGGGGTTTAAAAATACATCCTGGCACTTCAGTGTCTCTGCTCTGCCCCAGTCAGAACAAAGACTCTGCAGCTGCTTTGGATTGCTGTCAGTCTGAAGCTCGCTTGGTCCGACAGTCGTCTGAGTGGACAGAAAATTGCAGTGTGGGAATAAAAAGTCCCTCAGTTTAGAGCACAACTTATGTGAACTCCTTGAGGAAAAGAAACACACATGGGCACGCTTTTTCTTTTTCATGCCCTACTGCCCCTAACAGCTACTGTTAGGGGCAAACATGTTGATGAGGACCCACTGATGAGTTACTCATCAGCTAATCCCTTTGATTAACAACACACTGTGCCCCACTCATCAGCCTGGAGTTTTCCCCTCTCACTGCAGGCCTGCATGACACACACACACATATCTCTCACTCAGAGTGCACACACACACACACACACACACAATCGTGTGTCTTTATCCATTACAATACCAATTGTTCCACCTGTTGCCCTTTGTGACCGACAGTTTTCCCCTTTCCTCCACTGAGCTGGCACTTCATCATCGACGGGTCACGAGTGAACACGGTAAACAAGCTCTGCAGCACAAAGTTGAACTCACCTGGCTGCACTATGTCCCGAATACAGAATGCACTATCAGTCTTTCTTTCCAGTGAATTCCTTATCCTGTCCTATCCCTCATCTCTCCCTATACCTCTGTGTTATCATCCGGTCTCTTTCATTGATGTCTGCCTTGATGTTCCTCTGAATCTCAAGTGTTTACCAGGCCCTGCTGTATCTCTCGTGCTTACTTAACACACCTGTAATCTCCATGGGTACAAGCCCTGGCACGGCAGGCTGGCTAAGGAAGGAGCACCAGTATGCGACACACCCTTTCTAAACAAATGGCTCTGTCTCAGCCAGAGGGTACAAGAGGTAAATGTGAAGCTATGGAGCTGAGAAAAAAAAAGCAAAACCAAAAAAAAAACTTATCGACCAATGATAGCTGCAGAGTTTTCAGAAAAGTTGGGATTTGGAGCTCACTTCTATTCCAAAGTCCAGGAGAGGCAGCAGACAAACACAGGGGTGGGGGGCGAGAGGGGGGGGGGGAGACACACCCCTAAGAAGTCCTGAGGTGGTCGTGTTAATCAACAAGCAGAGGGCCTATTAAGAACTGCACACGGACTGTCATTGAGAATATTGACTGTATAGATTAAACCAAGTGTCAGAGCACCATGCTGTTTGCTGCTGGATCAGTGACGGGAGATAACACAATAGTCTTCATTGTCATAGGCTCCATATCTGAGAGAGAAGCACTACAGGTCTTAAATTACCTCTGCTTAAGATCCCTCAAGGCCAAGCTAAGCAAATGTCCCACACCTAGTTTTTCATGCATGCCTGTACTCAGCCTCCTGCCAACCATTTTCACCACACTTTATTTGATTGCACTTTAGAGCACCCGTTTTGACATGTGGGGACTCTTTTCTGTATTTTGAGAACTGATTTTTTTTTTTCTGAGAACAACTGTAGTAGACTAGTCAGACGACATAATGCAAGAGTTTTACTTAAACATGTATGCTCTGCACTTCTTTAAAGTTGATTTTGTGGATCCTGGTGTCAGTGTGATATAATTTTGATATATTGCAAGAACACTAAACCATATTTTTCACTATTTAAAATGCCAAAGCGTCGTTTAGGAGGCTTTATAGGGAGGAACTGACAAAATCCATAATGGGCACTAATAACTGCATTTATCTGTTAAAGTTTTAACACAACACACAATAGCTAATCATACCTTGTGAAACTTTACAGATTCGGATGGGCTGGTTCACCCTCTCTCCATTTGAAGCGTCTCCCCTGCTGCGTCCTTTCCTCTCCAGCTCCAAACTTTCACCGTCCGATGGAAAACTTCAGGTGAAGCATTTCCGCGAAAAGGACTTCAGGAAACAACTGGTGTCTGGATTTGTTTGTACTCGCCGGAGCTGAAGAGTCTGCGTGGATGCCAGCAGCTAAACCGACTCCTCCGCTGTCAGCGCTGTTTGGTCTGCGGACGCTCCGATGCACCACACACGGACTAAATGAAGAGAAGTTCGCGCAGCCGTCGACCTGCGGCTCCCACCTGGAGGAGAAGGGGGCGCGCTCAGGTGAGAGGCGTGAGGCTGCGGGAAATGTTGTGAGGACATCTAGTGGTGGGGCCGAGGAACAGCAAGTCACCGCTGCGCAAGAGAGGAAGAGCAGGGATTTTCTTTTCCCACGCTTAGTTTGCATTATCAGCCTTTTCTGTGAAGTCAGGAGTTTAATGTGGATATGCACTTTTCCATACACCAGTGATGATGAATGACAACCTGACCGTGAAGAGAAAGATTCAGATGCATTCATTTGGATTACAATTTCATTTTAAATATTATTTTGACTGTGAAAAGGAATATTTTCCCACTTATTTTTAAACCTTACGTCTTTATCGTTGGTTTCGCGCAAAAAGACAAAACAGGACAAAACCGTGCAACATAAATACGACACCCAACAGTAAATGAACAAAATGCATGCACATGTTTCCCGTAGAAAAGCTGTGTATCTCCAAAACATCAACTTTTTATAGGTTTCACAGCTCTGTTTTCAACTTTGCAAGCGTATGTTTTTAGATAATCCAGTGGTTTTGAAATTGTTTATTTAGCTTTAGAGTTATTCGAATTTCCCAAATTCATGAAGGAACACTTAATCCTTCAGTTTGTCTGACTAATTCAATATCACAAATGTGGAGGTACATTCCTCATGCATATCCCAGTGTCAGCTGGTGCATGTTTGTTTCCATTTGTCCGAGGGGAGTTTGACAGGCAGCATTCAAAACAGCATGAACAAACACTGTATATGAACCATGCAAAATTTATGGGCAGCAGAGCTTCCTCGAGGAAACTATCTGCATGGGCCTGCTAATATTTCCGTTCGGCCTGTATGGGAACATGGAGGGCAGAATATTTTCACCAGGTAAAAAATTGAGGAAAGTTATTGCTCAGATAGTTTTCAGCTATGATGCCACCACCTTCTTAGATGCACATGAAAACATGCTGTAAAGGTGTGTAAATATAGCCCCTCTGTGAGATCCAGGCTGGTCCAGACATGTGTTCGCTGACGCATCCAGAGCATGTAGGCCAGTCAGGCCTCAGCACTGACACAGTTTGTGCTCCCATGTGGGGGGTATGAGAGAATCTTAGATAGAGTTTCTCTCGTGCCTCCCGTGTTATTAATAAACACAAAGTGTGCCTATGTTTTCCTGGAGACAGACACACTGCCAAGCTGTCTTTAAAGCTCAAATCACACTGTGCCCAGTGCTGTCTGGACTGTCGCCTCTGAACAAAGTGAGTAGAAATATAAGTTAATGTGAACTATTACTACTACTCATTAGTATAAGATCTTCCTATGTGTGGTTGTTTGCAGCTATCAGAGTTGTTAACTTGATTACATTTTACACTGAATACCTCTGTTATGCAAATTAACCTGAAACTAATGACCAGATAAAAGGGATTTCATCATCATTTACTGTTTTTGGTCATTTGATTAATGGCAGTTCTCTCCTTCTCCTCCCTTCTACTTCACTTCTTAGCAGCTCATGGACAATCAAGGATCAATAGAGGATGAAAAAGACATGGCATCTACTAAGGACTCACCCATGGAACTTGAATTTGTTGGAGAGATCACAGAAAGCAGCCACACTGACTCTGAAACAGAGGCAATCATTCCCCTAGATGAGTGTTCACAACACCCCACAGTGGAAATGGACCCGGCAGTCATGGACAACTTGGGGCAGCTTTTCGAGCGCTGCATCCAGCAAGTGTCCCGTCTAGAGAAGCAGCGGGACGAGCTGATACAGGAGCTCCTCCATCTGCAGGAACCCATGCTGCGGGTTGTGGAGCACCTGAGAGGGAGGGTGGTGGAGAAAAAGAGGCTGCTCACTCTGACTCAGCTGGATTACATGGCTGTTTATGTGGAAGTGCAGCAGGTGAAGAAGAAACTGTTTGCCACGGCCAGAGACTGCATCCAGAGCCAGGTGACACTGGCTGAACAGGAGTATGAGGTGGCTCAGTCTGCTGTTACGCAGGTAGGAACCAGTGGTGAAGTGTTCTGCTGAAACTGAAACTGAAAGGATATTTTAAATCAAACCCATATAAGTAAGTAAGTAAGTTAAAGCAACATAATTGCACACCTTTCATTGCTCACTTATAACAGTCCCATACATTACTCAAAGTGTGAAGTATGGGGAAATATATGTAGAACAAATACACACTTCATTTTCATACTTCAATACAGAATAATCATAAGCAAAACTTCTATTAAGAAAAAAAGAAAACTGTTATTTATCAAATTAAGCAATATTTTTCATATGTATATATATATATATATATATATATATATATATCTTT